>CM049313.1:62083158-62235658 GCA_026874595.1 Sipunculus nudus
AAGAACTGCAGGGGGTAGGTAGTCTTAAATTGATTTGTGGTTTCACCCTCAATTAATGATCAGATTATTCACCACCCGAGCTAAAATAATGACTTTTTATGCTTTTAACTCCGTGAAAATTATTGAATTGAATAAACACATCAACGATGGATGATTGAAAGTTGGAATTCACACAAAATATTAATTACCGTATTAACTACATTGTGCAGTCGCAGACTACAAACCTCCACCGGAATCTCATAACAAGTGATCTACACACTGGTCAGTATCACGGATGAGATGTAGAACAAACGCTGGCTGAGCCTTTCAGTACTTTTGAATGATCGGCTTGTACCCGGGTTCAAAGAAAACACCCAGTGTCACAATTGTACATAAAAATTGGAATTAAACACTATTTTACCTAACTAATTAAATTAATTAAGGAATTGTTCCTTTGGTGTTACCCTAACCCATGACTTTTTGCGTTACAGAGGAACTAACTAACGAACCAAAGGTAAACATAATACCATCTCCTCCAGTACGAAGTATAGACTTGATATTACTGTTTACTCGTACACTTAAAACCAATGCAAATGATAAATAAATTATATACAAACATAAGATACACAAAGATTCAAAGTACTTTAAGAATTCGGAAAGAAAGAAATTACAATAATTATATGTAAACAAAGGGGAACTACTATTTTACAGGAATCTGAAATGTAGGGGTATCATTAAATATGTTCCAAGTTACCCTCAAGGGTATACTCTGAACGAAACGGGAATAATCGCAACACCGGTTCCTTAAATGTTTACTCATATCCTTTACTTATAAATCCTGAAAAAATTTGATTTTTTTTAACAAAATGTCATCAATAAAAATGTGAACATTTTACCCTGATTTCAGTGAAGGGTTCGAATATAAGTCATGTATCCGCAACAGGATAGCACTCTATAAAAGAAAATTACACCAGGTGGCGCTGTTTATTGAATGAGAATGAAGATTATCATATAACGTTTTTCCAAGTATACCCTTAATGAGAGTTCATGTATAGAAATAATTGTTAAGTCAAGACCAGTTTCAGTTGTGTGTAAGCGCGCATTTCAAATTCGGTTGAAATGTTCATAATATGCGGACTTTTTTAAAAAGATTTACACGTCGGCTACGTTCACACCGAAAACCCAGCGCAAGCTCTCTAAGATCTCCTACAATCCCCTACAATCCTCATATATGGTACTGTGATATGTCATGTTCATTTTTTCAGTCTGTAAACCTGTTACAGTAAACTGACCCTTGCTTATATCTTAAAATTATTCTATATTCAATGACTAATCTGTGATATAATAATAAGAATGATGAAATGAAAACAAAATGACACTCCAAGCTGTCACACACAAACACGTACCTTTACAAGTTTTCACTTCTGTATGTGTGTACGTAAAACCAAATCATAAGGAAATGGCTGCAGAGCTTCATATAATTCTTTTCTATTTATTTTAAACCTTAACTTACATTTTGCTTTGATTAAAGTACTCTATTTCTTATCCTGATGTCTTGGAATATTTCTAAAACGTTATTTCTAATACAAATAAGCTTGGTTTAATCTCCTTAAAGCGCGTTTTAATCTCTCATTAATAAGAGCTGTTTGGAATCTTTCATATGTATTTTTAACTCTCGTTCATGTTTTACATTTTAACTTAAAGACCCGCAATAAGATTCCAGGCGTTATCTGGTTGAAAAAAAGATGCCGAAATTTTTTTCTGCTATCCTGCGTGTACGACTGGATGTAGAAGTCTGGGTTTTTCAACGTTATTTTCGGTATTCTACTTTTATTCACAGAGGTTAATCTCTTGCTACAATGACAGTGGGAAAACCAATGTCCCCTGGCCTTGATTCAGTGCCCGCTAGCTCGGTATTATCTGAGCATTGGAATCGATTAGGAACCATTATCTGGCGACAAGGATCAGGAGAAATGAATTATTCATGATCCCGATCTCCGTTTAACAAACTGTAATAAAACTACTTCACGTTCGAGTTGGTTTTATTGTTCAAGTTGGTTTAAATGTTACTACCGCAGGTGACCGGCTGGATAAAAGCTTTTCTCGGTAACCAAGAACTTTCCTTTGTTAATTTCAGTTAAGCACGAAAGGACGCAGCGACAGTCTTTCTTTGGACTTATCTCAGGCATATTTCAATAAAAAAACACACTTTTCTATAGTTAAGTTTTTTAAACGTTTCAGTGATATGCAAAAGCTGTGTAGAAAACAGCAGCTGCAAATTTGCAACAGTAGACTACTGAAACTGTTACCTTGCAGTTGGTGATCTAAAATCCAACGATAAACCATTAGGTCTTTAAAAAGAGGGACCACGTTTAGCAGCATCAAGCGTGCCGGTAAAACCGTGCACTCAATATTACCTGTATCATCTGCTTACTGACGGTGTTGCGGTTAATATAATTTACATATATAAACATACATATAATATACGCTCAGATATACGTATAAATTAAGTTAACCATAAGGATGTGTTCTCACACTGTCACGTTGCTTCGCAAAGGGGAAAATGTAACGTTAACAGAGTATTTTAGGTGTTTAAATCTATAATGAACAATATATCAATCTTTGTTTGTATCTTGCACCTCATTTTATTTTGACATTTTTTTAAATCAAATCTGATGCATTCAAAAAAATTTCCACCAATTTAATAAGCAATAATTTCAAACGCATCACTGTAACAGGTGCCCTTTTTATTGTGTGCAGTGGTCTTGCATGTGTTCCTTTTATTGTGCGCAGGGGTGTCCATGCGTTGTTGACATTTGGTTCGTGTGCTGTAGGGGCCTAGCCTAGCCGGATGCTGCAGGCTCGGTTTAATCCGCATTGGTTGAACCCTGGCGTATAGATACACAGTGTTCTTTGTTCTCGTATGTTCTTTGAGCGTGTTTATTATGTTAGGGTCTTTAGATTGTTTGAGAAATGGAAAATTCTCGGCTTGAGGTGAAAAGTTATATAAAGAGGCTGTGTTTTAAAGCCGAGAGAGAGGTGAGAGAATATTCCAGCGGATACAGAAGTGGGCAGGTCAGTTTGTGGGACCTTATCCGATGAGTGCGGCAATTATAGATTTTCCTCAGATTTTTTCTGGATTTGTGACGAATCTTGTTAGGTCTTCGGTTTACTTTCGGGATTGTTACAAGAGCTTTACATTGGACTGTTATTTTCCGAGAGAATTTGTGTGAACTGTTCAGCCGGCTTATACGTTTTAAAGGACTTATCGCTGTGGCAGTGGTGGTATCCGGGTACTGTGCAATTTGTTTATTTTACTGTGTAATTGTATTATTTTGTTGTTATACTGCTGTTATGCTGTGTGGTTGTATTGATTTAGTGTATTCTAATGTTAGGGTTGTTTTAAGAATAAATTATAGTTATTTGTTAATAAAAAACCACTGACTTCTTTATTCATTCCCCTGGACATTTCACGCTGCCAAGTGTTACAGGAGCTGATTTTTTTATCTCCTTGACAAAATTTATGTTCATCACGCATACGTGATCTGTTGATATTAGGTTCCGTAACAATCACTCACTTTAAAAAAAGTGGCCCATGAGCTAAGCTAAATTTGACATACAGGGGACGCATGAATAATTTAATGATGTTATGGTCCAATAAGAAACCTTTAACAATGGGTAATTTAACTTCCAGAGTGCTCAAAATCATGCTCTTTGCCCATTGAGCTTAGAAAATAGGTAACAGTGACCTTATTTAGGGGTTCCAAGAAGATTTTACCAGGAACTCCCAAGATGCTAAGTAAAAAGTTTCTAATTCCAACTGCACAATTTGTGCCCGTCTGACTAACAGAATGCTAAAATCATTTTCTTTCACGTGTCACAGTGACACAATTTAAGGTTTCAATGGAAGTTTTACAGGAACCTCCATCGATCTTTATCAAATTAGAAGTTTCCAGGTCCACCTGCAACGAGTCATGCATATCCGTCCTATAGGGTGCTCAAATCTTGTTTTTTCACATATCGTGCAGAATATAGGTCACAGTGACCTTACTACAGATATTTAAGAAGACTCTACATTGATGTGTCAAGAACGTCCCTGGATGTTGCGTGAGAAGATACTAGGCCTAACAGATACAATTTGTTTCCCATCAGACTTACTAGGTACTCAAAATCATGTTTTTGGCCCGTAGTTGGCAGAATATGGGGCACCATGACCTAATTTCAGCTTTCCTAGAAGTTCTCTGCCTAGGACCTCCCTTGATGTACAGTTAGAAGTTTCTAGGTCTAAGGTTACGGTTTGTGTCCTGTCCAAGACTGCTCATTTGAAGGTCTCAAAAATATAGGAAAATGAGTAAAAATTATACAAAAATAAAGGCGACGCCACTAGTCTTCAGAAACTGATGAAACACTCCATGATCAATGTGCATGGACAGAATCCTAGCAATCAATGTAGTAATTAATCAGATGCTGGATCTTTTCTATCAAATTTTTAATTATACTCGTTGCACTGGGGGGGGGGGGGGGTATTAGCCCCATAGCTCGGAGGATATAGATCGCAGTTACCTAAATTTAAGTTTTAAGGATAATTTTATGGACCTCTATTGGTTTCAGTAAACAGTTTCTAGGTTGAGCGGTTACGATTTGTGCCCTGTTAACGGACAACCGGATGGCCGATTTAAAGGACAGACGACAGACAATCAGTTATCGCTATAGTTCAGTTGACTTTCAGTCAGCTTAGCTTTAAAATATCTTTGAATTGTTAACAGAGAAACAAACGTTAAAACATAATATTCTTGCAACGGGAGACCGTAACAAATCTAATAATTATTATAATTGTATTCCTATAATAAGGTTTAATAATTTAAAGCCCTTAATGAAGTCTGATTTGATTATTTCTTCGGGGAGGTGATTAACTTTAAATCGCCAATGGTAATAATGTAAAATATCCCTGTTTATACTAGAGATTGTGTCTTACATTACTAATAGAGGATGCCTTTGTATCTCTTGTATACGAAGGGACCATCGGTTGTAGCTGGTGGTGGAAGGCAATATATATGCAAATAAAACCACGGTCAACCGGTCCTATTTATCAAAAGGACGGGAGAAATCAGTGCCTATAGTTATGCTGAGTGATAGCGGATGAAGCACCATGACGTCAGCCGACAAAAAAAAGCAAAATGATAACGTGCACGTGCATCAATATTAATAAGTAGCTGAAAATGTAGGAATGAAAGTATATGATATGTTAATTTGTTCAATAATTCCCTTTACCAAATGTGCATTATACACACCAGTAAATTCCTTTGTAGATTACGTTCTGGTTTTAACAATCCTTTGGTGTTTTAGATACAAAGTGCCATTTAGAAATCCCGGGTGGTTATTTTAATATCATTGTAACTTTTACTTTCTTTTGCTTGTTTGTCCGTTGGAGTATACTGTTCTTTCTAATATATCCTGCCTTTAACTCAACAAAATGATCAAACTCTAAGCGTCAGCATGGGTCTTAAGGGTTGAAAACGCAATCTGTATCTAGTGTCTGCATGTGTTACTACTTTTAAAGGGACATAATCAGGATTAATATTTTGCCTAAGCTTTCATACTGTAAGTTCAGTTTTGCTTTATACAAAGGTTTTTTTCCCTGTAGAGCCATCTCAGCACACAGTCTCCTTTCCTCGCATACGACTGTTTTACACCTTGTTATGATCGTGCGTGTTAGTAAACACAGTCCACGTGTGTCTGTTTACCATAACAAGTCTGCCTGACCGGAGGTCCGATTAATAGGGGCAGCACGTGGTGTTTCAGCCTGCGGGAACATGTACTAATTGTTTTTGGCCAAGTCAGTCAGGGCATCCCCCGATTGACATGTGTTGAGGCTTCGTGCTGCACATGACCCCACGCAATGTGTTTATGCTGACATCTGCCATCGCGCCCGGTCCACTGTTTTCAACACTCGTTTACAAGAGTAAGCAAACGGTTTCAAGGCAATGTTTTGACAGGTACAGATTTATTTTAAAGGAAAGGAACTATTTTTCGTGTTAACGCAATATGCTTTATAGGTGATTGGGCTCCTTTAAGCCTACAGAATTATAAGTAGGCTACAAACCCCGCCGAGTAGGTCCTAATAGGACACTATCTGTGATAACTCTGTGCCTAACATTTGTTATGCAGGGGAACCAAACTATATATATATATATATATATATATATATATATATATATATTTATTTATTTATATATATATATACCGTATTTGACGTCATAAGCGGCCCTTCCGTAATAAGCGCCCCCGCACATACGGATTTTAGAGGAGATCGCATTAAGAAACTAAGGGATGGGCCATCCTGACCCCACTCATGTCCCTAGCCAATATATTGTAGCGCGTTGCAATATGTTGATATTAACTTGCAAAAATCACGAGCTATCGCTTGGATTACCGTATTACTTCTTTTATTTTATTGCGGTTTAGAAACTTTAATCCTGGAACTAGGTTTTTTTTTCTAACAAGACCGTGCGGTTTCAAATGGAAGGTTTCCTGTATATCTTCCATGCAGACATCGTCGAAGGGCAGGTAATTGATTGATGATACAGCGCCTTTAAAGGAGGAACACGTAATAGATTTGGAAAAATAAAATTTAGTATACTTTTGTTACATTGATAAATGTGTATTTATACTTTAATCAACACAGTAAACAATTTTTTGTAAACATCAATATAGATCAAGTAGGCCGCGCAAATATCCAAACCCGGGGATCACATATTTGCCTAAATATCATGAGAAACCGTCATTTGGATAATCTTAATGGACAAAACGTGACAGAAGCAAGATTATTATTCATTTTTCCTTTTAACCTCCATTAAATACTACCAAACTGTCTTCGTATTTATTTGGGCACACTAGCTATAGAAAATGGACTGTAATATACGAACACGTACTTACAAACAGATCGAGACATCGCTTTTTGTCAAAAATTGACCACGGTTTGAGGTCACGCCAGTCTGCAGTCACGTGTGTTGATCATGTGCGTTCATACCCGCCATGGAAGATCGGTGGTAAGTTTTTGGTGGTCAGTGTTAAAGAATAGTTGTTCTTATGCATTCATTTATTTTGTTTACGTCTCACCTTTCAAATAAAGCCACGAGCTAATAATTTAATATTAACGGACAATCTATACACCGGGAGGATAAGTCGCATACATTCGCCGCACCTCTTTCGTTGTAACAGCGTGTCGTTAGGCATTCGTGTTAAGGGAAAACCATATTATAGATTGTTTTCCGACATCAGAAACAATTCCGTTCTTATTGTTTCAACAGTTTCTGCGAACTATGGTTCCGATTGTAATCATCAAAAGCTATTTACGATCGTTTTTATGCACAATGTAATAAGGTCGATTACATATCGGAACACATGAGACGTAATCGTGTCTCGCGTGGCAAGGACAGTTCCATGGCTGATAACAGATTGAACAAAGCTTGAAGGAATGATAGAAGGATACAGGATGTAAGGGTACAGACAACTGCTATTGAATGATATTTTTGAAAATGAAACCCCGCCTGGAGGTTGTTAGTTGTGGGTGCGGTTTAAAATAGGGGTTCATGGTAATGACTGTCTAGTGGAATTTGGGCGAAGTTAAGGTGTGGTTTTAAATAGGCGTACGACTTGTAATGGAAGAAATTCCGTAGTTAAAGATCGATGGTCTTTCTGAATTGCCGTGAATGTGCCGTGAAGTCAAACACGTGTACACAAACGGCACTGTCAGAGCGTCATAATGCACTTTAGAAGTTGACAGATGTGGGGGGTGGGTGGGTTAAAAAAATATTTTAAAACTTTCAATTTTGAGAGCGCCCGGAGCGCTAATAACGTCAAATACGTATATATATATATATATATATATATATATATATATATATATATATATATATATATATATATATATATAACTCTGAAGAAAAACAACACTGTTAATTCACAACAGTCTGTTTCACGGGATGCGACCCGATCATCAGGTGAATGTGGTTATATATATATATCTGTGTAGAAGGTAGAGTTACCCTCCGTTGTAAAGTGCTCATTGGCCTACAGACTAGGCCAGAGCGGTATAACTCTGAAGAAAAAGAACACTGTAAATTCACTACAGTCTGTTTCACGGGATGCGATCCGATCATCAGGTGAATGTTGTTAGAATGAAGCTAACGGCATGGTTTGAAAAAGCGAGACTTTACGAGATTACGAGATTATGCTTTGTGCGTTTTTTGGGGGGGGGGAATTTAATGACTGACCCTGATCCTATTGTCCTCGGGGGCACAATATGATTGGGCGGGGTACACGTGCGATACTGGAACATAACAGGGCACAGAGGTTACATATATATATAACCAAAAGACTGATTTACATAAAAAAATGTAAATTCAAATTCGACACTGACACCTCTGAGATTTATTACACATCTGATAATATTAGTTTTAAATCTATTTTTTTTAAATATTCAGAAAGAGCAAATTTGTGAATGATACTGCGAATGCTCTTTAGAGTGAGAATGTCCAATTTGTATTACTCTTGCCGATGACAATATTGCGATACGTATTCGGTGGGCGTGATCTGAGGTGTTTTGCCAGTTAACGGATGTACCGGCTTATAAGTTGTACCTGTGGGTGCTGTTGCTCTCCGGTCTTCTTATATCCTTCTTTTGCTTGCCACCCCGGGCACGCTGGTGGCTGAAACGACTGTCTGCTTGACCTGGTGGCATCTGCGTCTTCGAATCAAATAAAAATTTAACGCCCAGGGAACGTGGCTAAGACAGTTCTAACTGGAGTACTCGGAGGGCTAAATACATCGTCATTCAGTCAGTGTGTTCTGACTCATTAAATCTCATCTATTCAGTTTTGTAAAAAAAAATAATAATAAAACGCTTTCTCTTATGCGTCTCTTTTGCAGTGGTTACTATGAATGACAGAACATATATAAATGAAAGAAACAACTTTTATATTTTGAAATCAAGGCAAGGCTGTTTTTAATGTAGCCCCCCCTGAATATACAGGACACGTGGCATTATGATACTTCTTTACCAGGTTAATCATCTTGTGGGAATCAAGGTCTTCCCGAGCTGTCCGTGGCTCAATTCACCATGGGCCTGTGACTGATTAACTTGATTACTTTCTAGTTAAAATTAACCGATTAACACCCCCAAGAAGGGAATTTCGATCGGTTTTTGTTTCGCATTTTAATTATTACTAGGTGTGTCTGTCATTGAGATTTAAAATCACTTTCACTGGAGCTCTGTCACGCGGTTTGTGGCTCCAAGCCACTTGATGATCAAAAGTGTGTATTTTCCCACACCATGAAACTAACATGGGTACAGCAAAACAGATGAAAAGACTTATCAAAATATAGTTATCGCTCTAACTTCAGATAATAGAAAACTATATCCTGTGTATCTGGATTGTTACATATGACTGTCTGTATAAGTTGGCGGTGATGGTTAGAAGAACATGAAAACAATCAAACAAAATTAAAATTAGATGAATTAATTAGAAAATTAGGGTCATCGTGCTCGGGGCCCGCCAGATTAATCCCATCGAAAAGAAACCACATGCAGCCATATGTTTTGAGTATAATTCCAGATTTTGAAAATTTGCCATTTGTTTTTTATAAGATTTTTTTAATAGTTTTACCCTTTTCTTTCCTTCGTCGTCGCCGAAAAAAATCAACATCCGCCCGTCTATATCCGTCCCAAATATAGTGTCATATTGCACAAACTTGAAAACAAATTTACATCCAGTCACCTTACTCACATCGTTGATGCAATGCACCTTAGGGAGGGCAGGTAAGATCGCATATGGTTGACCTAAACGCAAATTCTTAGAGTCAGAGAGGCGATTCTGCTCAAATCATGTCAGCACAATAACTTGATAAGAATTTGATTCACATGTCATCTTCATACAACATTGATTGAGGGCTAGGGTAAAACCGAATATAGATGACCTTGACACACAGTCATTACCCATTTATACTGATATTCAACTAATCAGTCATTTTAGGAAGTGTCTCTCTGATATTCCTTAAGTATATAAACCTTATTTGAAGCTACTTCCATAAGAGGTACAGGACAAACTACACTCGTTCCAAAGATAAACTTTTCTTGTTTTTGTGGGACAAATTTGATCCACGCTTTTGTTATTTGGGCTAAACTAAAAAAGGAATGGGTTGATGTCCCCAGTAGAGGAAACCCACCATAACTAATCCATCTTAAACCTAGAATTTCCAATATCTTTGATTCGTAAGCTTATAGAAAGCTCCTTTAGTAAATTAGCGGGCTCCGCCGTTAAGGTCGGATGATTTCATATACAGATATCTCTGTTCATCCAAAATCAGGAGAAATGATTCTGTACAGATAAATCATAAATATAAACACGAGGGAATACAAGGCGTAATATCATAGTATTTGGTACCAATGCATTGTTTACAACAAGAAAATAGCCATACATATGATCGGCAGTCATATATCGGCCATCTTGAAAAATTAAGATATATAAATTTCTCTATGGTGCATTGATTGGCATTAGTGAATAATCATTGGATGAGCCTCGTGCTCGAGCAGATAAACAAAATTCAACCGACAATTTAATAAAATCAAAATTGAACTTCTGTCTCTTATGACAGTACATGTTGTTTTTCTTAAAGATATCAACATCCAAAGTGTATACGAATAAAAAGCCATAATTAAATTATTGGGAGAGAGTTTATTCTAATTCTAATATTGTTTAGTTAGGTATGGAATTTAACTATTTACTTCGGTCATGCATAACCATTGACCAAGAAAACAAGTAGCATTTGTGTTGAACACGATACTATCTTGAAGAGTATTAGACCCATGTAATAAAGACAATTTTGGTCCACAGGGAAACGTATTTTGTAGTTTATATTTCATAACATTCTTTCCTTTCCCGCCAGTCCGACGCCATATTTCTTTTTGGCATATACCAGGAATTTTATGAGACAGGCCCAAAGTCGCATAAATTGACTGGTATGTTAGAATCAAATTGTTTTTCAAGAAAATTTGCCTTTTTCCTATTTGTCAACTAAAAATGTGAGCTGCTCAGATAACAAGAATGTTTGTTTTCCTGTAAAATGAGACGCTTTTGTTGACCGGGTTCAGACAAACAGAGAATCATAAGATTTATTTCACGTTTACAACATATAAATTCACATTTCAAGTGACCCAGGGATCAAGACGCTCAGCTGATCTCTTAAATTGCTCTCATTTAAGTATTTTTGCATTGTGTCTATGGCAATTCTGAAGAATTCAACAAATTGATTTTCTTCAACTTTTAGAACGGTGATAGATACATAGAAACATAGGTGTTAATGAAGTATGTGTATTTTGTGAATACACTGTACATTATTCCAGGATCCAGGATCTACAAGATTAATCACAGTCAAAACATGCTCCCATTCCTGAGTTTTCTTATTTAAAGTATGAATTTCGCATTATATCAGCTGCCACATCTGCAGTTTGCAGCAGGTGTGAAGAACTCATTGGACAATTTTTACTCGGAAGGTCAAATGAATATGATTTGTGCCTTGTTACGAACTGGCCAACCGTAATTTCAATGCACAAAAATACAACAAAAACATGCATATAAATTGGGAAAATTTAGATGGCACCACCAGTCATGTACAACTGAAAGGGCTATCTTTGATCATTTAGCTCAACAAATTACAAAACATACCATGCAACCGTTACTGAGATATCTTATTTAAATAAGCATTCTTTAGTTGCATAAAAATCAGCTGTCCCCATCACGTGCGTGTTTTTTTCATCTTATTTAGCTCATTACCTATAGTAAACATTGTATCTGAAATATTAGTCATGACAGTTCAACCTGAAAGCTATTTTAATTACCTGGTGTGGCAACAGGATAAGTGGCTTCGGTATAATACGTCGTCATTTTCAACGGTTATTTCTTTGTTTCAAGTGCGTTTATATGAGCCATGAAGTAGCTGACCCCCAGGTGCTGCTGTGGGTAAACTACAAATTACTTGCGTCCTACTCACAGACATAACACACCCGTGCATTATTTGGCCAGTTGAGCACCTGGGGCCCAAAAAAGTGGGGCGGAGGGATTGTTTCGTATATGTCAAGCGTTTCGTAACAGCTTCGTATGTTTGTAAATCCAACTAGAGTATGCTTCTTTAAAGTAGGATGTTTAGTTACAAACCAGATGCCACTTCTTTATTTTTCAAATGTGTCCACAGCAGCTGTGAAGAACTTCCAAGGTTATAGAGACATGTATAAATGATGCATGTTCCTTTAACCTGTGCATTAAATGTAAAAAAAACAAA
This sequence comes from Sipunculus nudus, assembly GCA_026874595.1. Taxonomy (NCBI): domain Eukaryota; kingdom Metazoa; phylum Annelida; class Sipuncula; order Golfingiida; family Sipunculidae; genus Sipunculus; species Sipunculus nudus. The sequence continues at coordinate 62,095,477 of CM049313.1, forward strand.
TGTTTGCTGGGCTACATTTGTGACATGTCCCCCCTATTTTCTAAGTCTGAAAAGTATTTTTAAAACTGCGTTTAAATAAAGAAAATATAGATGGCGCCGTCAGTCTTGCATAGTTGAAAGGGCTTCTCATGGTCAATAAACTTACCAAATTTCAATAAGACTCATGCAATCAACACTGAGATATTTTATCTAAAGTATGAAATTCATTTTTTTTTTGTGGAGGTGACCGCCTCCATTTTTCAATGCTTACTTAACTACATATATGTACATCATTAGAATTCCATTCTGGTTTCCGACTACCTGACAGGGCAGTATCATACGCTTTTTTTCTCTCATTTTATAACCTGGTGTTAACCAGACCCGGTGACTACGGCTCCTGTCGACCCTGGGTGCGTATTCGTTCCCATTGCTGGGTTATATCAACGAGGAGCCCCCCGAAAGGCGCATTCGTTTGTGAGTAAAACACAGCCGTTGGGCATGACCTTCCCATTAAGCCTGCAGAGCGCTCACCCTGGGTTTGGGCCGACCGTGAAAATCTTACCGGTTCGGCTTAGATTCGAACTCATGGTCTCCCGGCTTTGAATCCTACACTCTACCCCTGAGCCACAGAAGCCGGTAAATCCATACATCAACAGCCAAAAGTGAAGTCTGCAACAGTTCTGAAGAACTGGCCGGGAAGATTTTATTCATTTTTACCTAGGAACAATGTTGTATGTGCAGATGATGCACAATGTAATTTTTTCAGGGTTGTTTTGTTTTGCAGTCCAGAAAAGTAACACCAATCGGATTTCCTAACTGCTACAAACACTCAAGAACGCACGTAACACGCAGCATAGGGTTCACAGTTATAGGGACCTAATTTTTGGTATACTCGTGGATTTATCAAAGCCCTACCCGGCTATTAAGTTAATGGACGGACAGACGGCTGCACGGACGACGGACAAAGGTTGATTGTTATACCTAAAACTCATAACTGCAGACGGTAATATATATTTTACGCTAAAGCTTCATTCACACGTTACTTTCGATCAGTATCGAGTCTGGATTTGGATTTGTATTCCTACTCGAAGGTGAGGACTCAAAAAATCAAGTCCATCCCGAGTCCGGTAAAAAAACTCTGTCACGTGCTATAAGTTCAAATTATTTTCATTAGGCGATTTGTATTGGCCTCAAAGAAGGTAGACCCTGACTTGCTCTCGGTCTCGGATGGTCGGGACCCGACAACATCACTACTCTAAAATATTCTCATTAAAATTAACGGTCTTAGTTAATTCGAAATGGCATATAACACGGCGCTTGTTTTCAGTTGATTATTACTAGTTATCCAAGGCAGATAACGAATTACCAATTTGACTCATTTCTTAAATAACCCTAATTAACCCTAACACTTACAGCCGCCAATCACGACTAAGCTCTATCAAATAAGACTCTAAAGTCTCAGACAGGAAAACCAAATGACCGTCTTCAGTGTTATCATTGGGTTCCGCATAAATATGTTCCTTATAAACTTATTGGTTAGGCAAAAAAAAAATAAAATAAAGGTGTGGTTCTCAGGCACTATTTTTCATAAATCATTGTGGGCGGGCGATATTTTATATTTTACTTTTCTTGTTTGTTTCAATAAAATGTCATATGATCAGGGAAAAGCATGAAAATAACAGAATTGTATGGCTAAACAGGTGAAACCCCTACATAACAAGGGGAATCTTTTCAAAATTTATAAAATATATCAAATATTTTATCTTCTTGAAAGATGAAAATCAAAATAATTTTTTTATGCCTGGGTTGAAAACGGACGCGGGCGGTGCCTGAGAACCTTACCTTTTATTTTGTTTGGCCTTACTATTGTTAGGCAATACTGTATTCGTTCTGTTTGAAACCATCCTGTGTAACTTTATAAGTCGTTATAAAAATTTACCCAATGTTGATATAACTATATACCCCCCTTATCCCCCGGCATCACTCAATATTAACAGAATAGGCTCCTTACATCATAGATGGAATTTGACCTTCCTTTGGAGAAATATATAGGCCAGTGAAAAATAAAAACAAGGCAAAAATATACGGGTGGTCCCGGATCAGGATGTTATTAAATGTCCATCTGTCTAAATAAGTGCACTGGGAGTGTTGAGCCATTTTCATCTGTGTATTTGACGGTCTATTCAACCGAAGCTTTCAAGCGAGCGGAACTCCTGCGGAAGTTAAGTGGAAATTGAAGTAGCAGCAGCATAGATGGACTAAGTGCGCAGTATGGTGCTGAGGAAAGCAGGACAAAAGATGGCAGGCTGGTAGCTGTGACAAAGAAAATCCGGGGTAGCAAAATAAGTTTGTCGATCAAGAATTTCTCTTCTTATAGTAAAGCAAACATCACTGTAGTCTTTGGCGCTTTTTTATACCTTAAACCCTACCTGTAGCTACTGAACCAAAAACCGTGATTTGGCTCAATGGAGTCAATATATTATAATAATATGAGATATGTGAATGGTGCGTACACTTTGATTTTCTTTAGAATGACTGGGCCATGGCTCCCGTGGACGCTTACTATAATGACACGACAGCTCAAGTAACGGGCGCTGATTCGCTGGCCAGCAGATGAACGAGCCAACGGCGATGCCAAATATGGGACCTCGGCCGCAAACGCCTTTATGGGCACAGCAGCGCAGGTTCGTCTCTGCGATTAGCAGTGTCAGAATAGCCTTTCCATATATTAAAGTGAAATTATCAGGCAAGTGACAGCTGTCCCGCTTCGCCGCCTGTCATTAACACCACATTACGATTTCAGTCAATACCGGGTGCACTGGTGTTAACTCGCTCACTCACGGACAGGGGAGCTGCCGGGAGTTCCAAACGCAAAGGTAAGACTTTCAGTAATGTTTAACGGCAACAGAGTCAGGGTATTGTAAGCGATGAAGACTTTACAAGTGAGCGTTTTATGCTTCTTGTCAAACTTATACTTCGTGTGACCCAGACGTATCCAATCAACATGACCAAATTACGAAATCAGAAACTTTTCTGAAATTTTCATTTCATTATGTTACCATTTTAACTGCAAGAAAACTACACAAGAATGTAAAGGATGCAATAGATGATAAGAGAAAAAGCATTTTATTTTTATTTTTGAAAGTTTCCCATGAACAAATCACGTATATTATATGGCCTGTTTGCTATTTGTGGCCGAAATGTGTAGGGACAGCTGAGGAGTAAAACGCTCGGCTCTCTCCGCTGGCGACCCTGGTTCGATCCCCCAGAGTGACTCGGAGAGTGGGTTGCAGCGGCCCGTCCGAGGTCTGTGGTTTTCTCCGGGTTCCTCCATCCTTACCTACTGCCGATGGCCACCAACTGAGCCACTGAGAGTGTCGTGTATTCGTTTTCATAACTAGTTAACAATCAATGCGAACCAAGTAAAGTTTAAATAAAGTAAGGTTTAATGAACATTATTGAAATTTATGGTATATTGTGCTGCCGGATAAATACAAAAATGTTGCTGGTATGTTTTTATGCATTAGACTTTGAAGCTACAAGTCTCTTGCTTAAACCAAGCAAGCAACAGCTTAAAAGATATTTTCCATGTTTTTATGGCATGTTATAACTTTAATATCATTCCCAGCATATTGTACATGTGTACTGACACTATTTCACCTACGTCAGGAGGTAAAATGTTGTTATCTTGATTTGTTGGTTATTTGGTTGGTTCGTTTGGTAATCGTCATGCTCTTTCAATCGATAGTGTAAGCTTCATGTCATGGATTATCCATTTACATTAACAAAGTGATTTTGAAGGACACTTAGGGGAAAAAATATCATGCAACGTTTAATGTTATCTATATGTATTTTTAGTGGAAAAGAAAGTGTTACACCGCTCCTCTAAGATTTAATAAACGATCCGGTACTGACTGCAGATAAAGCTTATCGTGATAGATAAGCTATCACTATTTGTAGACGGCCAATGTACGTTTAATCAACTGTAGATATTTCTTTGGGTCTTGGTTTATTGGTTAAGGTATCCCGACAAAAACCAGAATGATAAAATATCCGGAGAACCTGAGAAATAAGATCTAATTCTCTAATACAGGGACTGCCGAAGACACCAAGCCCCGTGCACAGTAAACCTGAAATCCAAAATGTTGTACATTAACTGGTTCTCTTTGGTTACTTCATCCTCAATCAGCCGACAGTAGCACCAACTAATCATACACGCACGTATGTGTGTGTTTATTTCTTAGGCCTGTGAATTTTGAAGGTCTGATAATTGAATCGATTCTTAACTTGCGATTCAAATCTTGATTTAAATCTTACTTAAGCAGTAAATTTCAGACTTAAAAAAATAAAACCAAATTTACTCAAATGAAGGTAAGGAAATTTTATCAAAAAAAAAAAAAAGAAAAATGTAGCCATTTGTCGCCGCCATATTTGTTTCCGTGCGAGTGCATGGTGTGGTCCATCAGCGAACCTTTCAAGCAGATACGCGATAAAGAGCTTCGATTCTTCCCTGCATTGTTACTTCCCTATTATTTTTCGTTAAAATAATGGGTCCAGATAATCGACGAAAGAGTATTTTGTCACTTCTCTTGTATCTTTAACGGAAAATCAGATTCAATCAATAATGTTTTTTAGACGAAGACATTATAACCTCCTGATCGGAATATTAGATTAACAAATGCCCTGGGAAAATATAATCAATCTGCTTTTCAAAAATATTTTATTTTCTGTCTCCTTCCAAACATCCTGTCCCCCCTTCTCTCTCTCTCTCTCTCTCTCTCTCTCTCTCTCATTTTTCTATCTTTCTCCGTATGTCTTTATATACATGTATCTGCATGTATAAAAATGTAAATGTAAATATATGGATATATGCGTCTGCTGGTACAGGTGTACTGCACTTTGACATCTAGCTATTAATCATTTAATTCTGACATATGTAAATCTGTCTGTGACTTGCCAACAGTGCTGTGTAGATTGCAAAGTGAGAGATACGGGCTGTATCTAACATACATACCAGCCGGCGCACCGAATGAATTAACACGTCATGCGGCACGGCAGCAACGTACGCTAACAAGGTATTTTCTCATTGTTGTTAATTTCACATATGGTAATTAAAAACAAGCATTCCTTTCCATTGTTTTAATCGTATTAGTGAAGGTGATTTATAAATCACGAGCGTGGATAATATGTGTTACACCAGGCGGCACAGGTGTTTCATAGGTGTGTTTATGAAACCCAGGTGTGTTGTAATTTATGGAATGTTATCACATCATTTGGACGTATACCTGGGCATGTCGCACACTATGCAGGTGGTATAAATTACCGTGGTATCAGCAGTCGTCAACTCGACCACCCGCATGATATCGTTATGTCATGGCATGCCTATCCTTAACATCTGTTTTCACTGATACGAACATGATAAAATACGATCTCAGCCATGATATACACATGCAGGCCAGTAGCTTTGTTATTTGTTTTGGTATGGGGAAGTTTACTACAGTAACATGTACATATATTCTGACTTATATATACACATGGCTATACACTCGGCAAGCGCCGGATTTGAAGCAGTTCTTTTTCCAAAATTAACGAACTATCTTATCAGTCTTATTTATTACATTCCCAGTGTGTCCACCAGGTGCATGTGCCAGTTCCTCGATGGTGAAAGGTGTACAAATAAACAAAACATGGATCATGAACCAACATCGTAAGCACGATGCATTGATCCAACATTTTTAGTCTCCGTGAGTAAATGAACGCGAGTTTCAATCAATTACTTTATGTTAATATCTTTTTCCAAGAAAACAAACACAGGTAAATATATAGTACCTTTTTTACCTTTTGGGTTAGCCACCATATCATGTCAGTTGATTGTCTCGAGTAAATGCTGAGCATCTGTCTTTAATATCTACTGCATTTTTTAAAACAAGCGTCCCATTAGCAGTTGGTAGTATGGCCAGTATGATGTCTGTATTATAATCATCAAGGCCTATACTGTTTGGGAAATTCGAGGATCAGGGATGCAAAACAAACCTCAATATACTGAAAACAGAAGCGGGTCAAGGAAAGTTGGGGGGGGGGGGGGGGACGCCCACTTTTTCACCCGTCGCAACCTTTTTTTTAAGGTTTTCAGACTAATTTTGCGACCTGTTCCCCCACCATTTTCCGGAACTGGGAACTTTTTTTTCAGGCTTTGTTATTAGTCCTACCTGTTGGACCCCTCCTTTCACAAAACCCTTGATCCGCCTCTGGAAAAAAAAATCAGATAAGACAGTAGAATAAGAAAGGAGGGGGGGGGGGGGGGTCAAATTGCTAAGCTGGGAAGGAGGTACGTACTCTTATAGATATAGGCTAAAATGATGAAATATTACCTCCACTAAATAAATAAATCCGAAGAGCTGGGTTATATCCGTCCGATTAGGAAAGGCCTTGACAGTCAAGTGGAAACATGCTCGGCTGGCTTTGCTAGCGACCCGGCTTCGATTCCCGGCGTGTCTATAAGAGTAAGTTTGGAGGCCTGTCTGAGATCGGTGGTTTTCTCAACCCCAATATGGACTATCGAACGCCACCATCTGAGCCATGGAGAGTGTCTTATTTCAGTTATTATAAATATCCGTGCGATCCATGTAAAAAAGATAACGTCGAGATTAGATAAATTAAAAAAAAAAAGACGAGGCCTTATTAAAAGAGAGCATTTTTTATATTTAGACACCCAAATTTCCATGGAAAATAATGCTTTAATCAAGAGTAACCAGTATACTGTATGTGAGGTATTGCTAGTTACCTTCAAAGGTAACATTTAAGCTTTAATAACAAGAAAAATAATAACTGATGTTGATAATGATAATGATGATGATGTTTAAAATGTACGTATGAACGCTGGCACTGGTTTTTCTTGGAATTCTCTTACCAGATAACGTAAGTGAATTTTAATCATTTATCTAATTAGCTAATTACTTGATTAAGGTTGATTTGCGTGGATTTGCGTCAGTCTTTCTTTTTTCAATTGCAACAAGGAATATATTACCAAACAGTTCCACCTTGCTTCACGTGCTACATGCTCAGAAAATATATTAAGTTTGTATATATGTTGTAAATTAATCACACACACGCATTTCCTTGTTAAAAAGCATGGTTAATAACATCGAGTTTTCCATTAAAGTAATCTGCAACTATAATTAAGGAGGAATAACGGAGACAAAATTGTCGGGAAGTATCACAATATATCCGTTGTATCAATTTGTCCTGAGGATACGACCGATCGATTTTAAACGATAAAGCTTAATTGGACTCTAACTCCTTCTTCTTCCTAATCTTCTTCCGTTTCCTTAATGATAATTTCCGGTTATCATAACAGCTAAAGTATGTCTGCTGTGAATGATAATAAAATGCATATAAAATTTTATTAATTAACAAATGGCACAATAACCCGGAAACCGTGTTGCTTTAAAATCCTTGAATCATAAAGATTACGTAAAGAGACAATGAATGTCATATCAGTTTAATTAAAATGATGACTCTACTGACACATTATTAAAAATATGTATTTCTTGATAATGTTAGCGAATGTCTCTTCTTTTTTAAATTATTTTTTGTTTGGTTGAGGTAACCAACACAATTGTTTTAATGCTAACTTAACTACGTATATGTACATCTGTAGAATTCAATTCCGGTTTCAGGCTTTGTGTAAGCGATTTCACACGCCACCTCACATTTTATTCCCTGGCTTCAACCAGGCCCGATGACTACTGCACCTGGGTGCGTTATCGTCCCCATCACCGGGTCATACCACCAAGGAACCCCCGAAAGGCGTGCTCTTTATATGAGTGAAAGACGGCCGTTGGGCACGGCCTTTCCATTAAGCCTGCAGAGCTCTCACCCTTGGTGGGGGCCGACCGTGAAACTCTCTTCTTCTTATATATCTGCGTTAACTAAGTATACCTGAATTTCTCGTTCCATGAATGTTTTACCTTCCAGTTCGCATAGTATGCCACATGCATGGTACACTCCTCTCGCAGGGGTTATGCACTGCAGTCGTTCTGGCTAAACTGGCTAGATTTACTCGGGGATTTTACGTTAAGGAACAACTGGGTTAGCATGTTATTTTGCCCTGTTTTGATAAGCTTGAACTCGGATATTCTGTCAAAGGGAAACTGAAGTCTTTTTGGTAATAAGCCCAGGTTATTTTTATTGAATCAAGATTAGCAGTGTGTCCTTTCTTCAAAGACAAGTAGCATCCGCGTAAAAGCCCGGGATTCCTTTACAGATGTCTTCATTAATTTGTTACCTCATTGTAATTTGATATTCTATTAAAAAATATTAACATTCACTGCGTTTTATGGCCACCTGGCGGTATGATGAGTCTAATTGCTACTCCTTCTTTCGTTCCAACTTAATCTATAACAAAGCTTGTATAGTATAACACAAAATACAATTTGTGTGCAATAGAAAGTTTTAAATATCATGCATTGTGTATCGATAATTGTACATAAGAGCTGAGCATTTGTGTCTTAAGAACCATTATAAGACATATTGTCTTCGGCGTTTGTACATCTTTTTCCTTCTTCTAATTTGGTCTTTCTTTTATTACACTGAATCCTCCCTTCTTCCTTTTGTTTCGTTCATTAAATATAGAAATTATATTATTTAAAACAATATTCGCCTATACGTTGTTATATTTTCCCAAGTCAGTCTCGAGTTCGAATTTTACCCGGATAAAATCTATTTTACCAAATCCAGTGGGTAAATCTGGCTTAATAGTATTATACCCAGGTTTTACCCGTGCGTTATCCAGTCTTTATAAAAGTTTTTTTTTCTCATGTTTTTTTGCTTTTATCAAGCAGGACCAAAGCTTAGTTTCTTCCTGATTGTTCAACAAGGTTATACACATATTTTGTAAATATGTGTAGCAAGGAAAGTGGCTCTGACCACATCACCCCTGTCTAAAAGAAGTCATTTACCACACACACTTCAGCTTATAGTTCGCTTTGCGGAGCACATCAGGCTAATTAATAGGAATAAGGGGTAAAACCCAGAAATCCTGTGTAATACTTGGGTAAAATCCATTTTAACCATCTCATGTTTTCCCGGGGTAAAATCTGGCCCTGGTTCAGTTCCTCAAACGCATAGATTCCATAACGCGATTGATTTGAATATCCGTTTGGTAACAACGACTAGCTATAGTAATGAGAATCCGTTTGGGTTATAAACCTATCAGCAAAAACAAATGTTTGATTAGGAAAGATCTACTTGCAATTAAAATATGTCCTGATGTCATATCCTTGTAGACCTTATATTGTGTCACGAAGACCTGTATGCCTTTAACTAACGGTCAAAACACGTTTGACCACCTCAGATATTAGATCAATTTTTTCATGATTTTCTGAACCGATGTGTCATGTAATATTACTCCATTTAAAGTTAAGTTTACTTCAAGTTTACTTACGGATCCTCATATTTGCAGAAACGTTCAATTTTATGTGCAAAGTAGCATAAAAATGTTTTTTTTTTGTTCTTAAAGCTCCCATGTTGTTCTTACATTTCTCATATATTGGTCATCATATATGTGGAGGGAAATCATAATTCTAAACTAGATATATGCTCAAAAGATATGGTGGTTCCTATTATAGGATAATCCCTAACCGGTGTTTGCATCCACTCACCTCTGAACTTAGAGCACACGTTTAAAAAAAGGCTATACGAACACACTTCACACCGTCACTCTGAAATGCTGGGCGCTCGACCGTGACATGAACAAGAGGCTATAGGCCACACTGCGCGGCGCATGAGGATAGACCTTATCAGCATTCACTTTTTTTTGGCCCGTATTCCCAGGCTCATACGTGCATAAGTGACATCAATGCATATGCTGGTTGCACACCAAAATCTAATCGATTCTACCTGGACTCATTACCGAATTGGCCTGAAATTTCATGAGATTTCGTTCATGATTTAGCGAGCTATATTGTGAACAAACACACACACACAAACTGATAGACAAACACACACGAACAGGAATAAACGCATACCATCCTGGCGTTGATAACTTGCAATCTGCATTATCAGGAACGCAAGCTTACAACATGTGTCTGCATTCACTTATACGGCCCATATTCCAGGTTCGTTGGTGACTGTACATTGGTGACGTTCCTGAATCCGAATAATGTGCCAGATCCTCACCAAAATCTATTCGATTCTTCTCTAGCTTATTTCGGAAATGCCCTGAAAAGTTCATGAGATTTCGTTAAGGATCACATGAGTGATAATATGAACAAGCATATGTACAAATACCCTCACCATCACACACAACACACAAAACAAACACGAAGGGGGATGAACGCAAACCCTCCTGGGGGATCGTTTTTCATCATTCATAAGTGATGGCGCCGACTTTTTCATTCTTTTTCAAATAACTTTAATATTGTTTTCGAGACCAGTAAATCATGTCATGCCGCAGATGGAAGTCTGTATTAAAATATTGCCTAAAGTAAAATCTCTCCTACTTTGGAACTTGCTTGCTGTGTCTTTACTTGCTGTGCTGTGTTGACTCAGATTTAGGGTAATTTAAGGTTTCGGTGTCTCGAGTCATCAAGCTTTTCAGTTGAGCATCTGAACCCATTGATCGCGTTTCCGTTGCCTGTCTCTCGCTATAAAGGTAAAGTCTCAGGTGCTATGTCGGTAACAACATGAATTATCTCGTTTGGAGTCAATTATGACATACCAGAGAACGTGGCGCGTCTGGTTTTACCAGGAGAAGATTGGCAGAAATTGACACCTGGTGTTCGTGTCATACTCTCTTCTTATATGGCCACCTGGCGGCGTGATGAATCTAATAGCTTCTTTTTTTTCGCTCCAACATGATGCAATTGCGGTCACTGTCATATCCTGTTACGCAGGTTAAGTAAAGATCATTTAGCTATGAATTAAATACCAAGACCATAGATTTAAGTAAAAGTGACTGCAAACTCATATACTACTTTACATCACTTTAATTCCCCTGATCGTAATATTTTGAAGCCCTAATACATGTCGATATTAAGGGTAAATCGCTGGTGGTTCAAAATTAATATTAACATATCTCCATTTCTGACGATCATAGACCCTTAACCTTCACATGCTTCACACTTTGGTCCTATGGGCCTCTCTTTTTGTTCAATGTGAATGCTTAATGTCAAATTTGCGCAATTCTGAAATATCCTTTAAAATATTCCCTGAATTTCTTACCCCTTTTGACATTACCGTACTCTATACCCGGAAGATTGTTGTTCTTTGCGATAGATATAACTGTGTGCGATGTATGCGCAAGTAATCAGTGAAACTGTGAACTTAACAGGGCCTTGCAAAGTTAATGGTATCTCATTATTTGTCATTATTTTACATGATAAGTTAAATGAATAGTTGGTATATTCCTATTATTTTTAGCTGGAGCCTGAGGCCCCTTAGATTGTGAAGCCTATCTCTGCAGCCCGCCAGGCACTATTGTGAATCGGGCACTGCACATGCCTCTAAAACAAATACTTTTTTTTAAATTTCTACTTCTACTAATAAAAAATAACTTTTTCTACTGCTTTTGCTTTTACTACTACTACTACTACTACTACTACTACTACTACTACTCCTTTTACGTTTACTACTGCTTCTCCTATTTCTATTACTAATACTTCTACTTCTACTACTACTACTTTAACTAATACTACTACTACATTTTCTTTTACTCCTACTTTTATTACTACTACTACTACTACTACTTTTACCTTTACTACTGCTTTGCTTCTACCACTACTCCTTTTACTACTACTGCTACTTCTACTCCTACTTTTACTTTTACCAGTACTACTACTAATGCTACTTCTACTACTACTACTACTACTTCTCATTTTACTACTACTGCTACTTCTACTACTACTACTACTACTTCTCATTTTACTACTACTGCTACTTCTACTCCTACTTTTACTTTTACCAGTACTACTACTAATGCTACTTCTACTACTACTACTACTTCTCATTTTACTACTACTGCTACTTCTACTCCTACTTTTACTTTGACCAGTACTACTACTAATACTACTTCTACTACTACTACTACTTCTCATTTTACTACTACTGCTACTTCTACTACTACTACTACTACTTCTCATTTTACTACTACTGCTACTTCTACTCCTACTTTTACTTTTACCAGTACTACTACTAATGCTACTTCTACTACTACTACTACTTCTCATTTTACTACTACTGCTACTTCTACTACTACTACTACTACTTCTCATTTTACTACTACTGCTACTTCTACTACTACTTTTACTTTTACCAGTACTACTACTACTACCACTACTACTTCTACTACTACTACTACTTCTTCTTTTACTACTACTGCTACTTCTACTACTACTACTATTACTTTTACCTTTACTAATGCTTTGCTTTTACTACTACTGCTTTTACTTCTACCACGACTTTTACTTTTACTTCTGCTTTTGCCACTTCTACTACTGCTTTAGCAACTACTACCCTACTTTTATTACTTTTATTTTTACTTCTGCTTTTACTTCTACTACTACTGCTTTTACTACTACTACTACCAATTCTTTTACTTTTACTACTGCTTTTATTTTTACTATACATTTACTACTTCTACTGCTACTACAACTACTACTTTTAATATTAGAACTTCTTCTTCTTTTACTTTTACTGCTGCTTCTATTACTACTACTACCACTACTACTACAACTACTACTTCTGTTTTACTACTACTACTACTACGTTTACTACTACCATAAACTTATTTATTTAACATGGATTGTACAAATAGTTATTATAACTAATCAGGGCACTCTCCATGGCTCTGATGTTGGCGTTCGGTAATCTAAAGAGTTGGAGGAAACCGGAGAACCCGGAGAAAACCACCGGCCTTGGACGGGCAACTACATCCCACTCTCATAGCAACACCGGGGAGCGAACCCGGATCGCCAGCGGAGAGAGCCGATCGTTTTACTCCTCGACTGTCCAGGCCCCTTCTACTACTACTTTTTTACTACTGCTTCTATTACTACTACTACTACTACTACTATGATAATAATAATAATAATAATAATAATAATAATAATAATAATAATAAAAATAATAATAATAATATTTCATAAAATAAGATAAATGATAATAGTCATCTTATAAGTGTCATTCAGGATGCTGACTTCATCACATTGTTCTTAACTACCTCAGACTCTTTCCTTTCGTCATGGTCTAGGTCGGCTGACATTGTCAGTTGATTAACTCCCATGGAAGAATATTATTACGGACACTAAATCTGTCCAAAGCACTCCGTGCACTTTAGATTTCGTAATGATGCATTACCGGTCAGAGTATTTAGGATTCAGTAATATTATTAGGATGATTTTCAGAACTGTTCACTTCTACTAGTTTGATGGTGAAATTTATGTAACTAGTGGACGGTAGTTATATATAGGTCTCATGCATGTTAACCCAATCTGTTTGATTTGAAGAACTGGTAACAAACAGGCATATAATGATTAACGATTCCGAACAAATACAAAATACGACATTGGAGGGATGTGAAAAAAGATAAATAAAATGATATACAGTTAGTAAAAGCTATACACAAAGAAAAATATATAGAGCAATATACAATATATATGAACTGAACAGATGTTCGTTTAAACCACTCGGTTCAAAGACTATCCCCCCTTCATACACTCGGTGATTGTTCACCAATTGAGCATTGTTCGGATTATCACATATTTATTGTCTCAGCAGTAACGTCGCGGCTGTCAGCGAGCCTTGGTAATCTGCCCCACTTACGGCCAACGTGCAGTGTAATATTGCGTTTTAAAACTACCTCACTGTTTCATCTCATCTCCAGCACGGCCTGCTGATGAAAATTCGATCTGAATACGAGTATACCAATATTATTCCCCGACTTTTAATATACATGAGACATGAAGTATCTTGTTTTCCCGATAACCAATCAAAGGGAGATCACTGGATTTGTACCTAGGATGAATATTGCACGCAACCCCTTCCCTTCCATACGGAACTTTGATGTATATTGGTAGAGCTGGATAATTTTGAATAATCCCGCTCGTATATACTCATTATATTAAACCTGGCAGGATTGGGCGTCAAATACCCTGGTCAATACTGATATCGCCTTTAATTCTCACACCCATTCACTACTAAACCCAGTACATCTTCCTTGGCTGGCCTAATTCACGGAACGGAATATATAGAAAGCGGAACAGGGCCTGATGTGTAATAACTTTAAAGTGAAATAACTTTAAAATGGGTGAATGTTTCATGAAATAATTTATTGAAATAAAAGTATTTCAACATATTCGATTTGATAATTTTTTATTTTACCCCTTGTTCAGCGTTCGGGTCTTTCCCATTTTTTAGGCCAGCCCCAGCAGGTGTGAGTGGGGCCTTTTGTTTTGACATTGCCGACTGATTTCAAAAGGCCGAAACGTAATGGCCCAAACCCAGTGCACTGATGTTCACAACGATAGACGTTTTATTTACAATTGTCATCGGAGTAACACGTGACATCATGAGACCCAGTGCACGACAAGTGCAGAGAGAGAGAGAGAGAGAGAGAGAAAGAGAGATGATTAAACTGAGATGGGTTGGGGTATGTGTCTTATTAGTCTAACCCAAGCTTATCGTGGGTGTGTGTGTGAGTGAAGGGGGGGGGGGGGGGTTAGGGTAAGGTTAGAGTAAGAGGGGGGGGGGGAGGGTGAGTAGCCAGTTGGGACATGAACAGTCGAGGGGTCAAAAAAAGCTTGGCTTTTTCCGCGCGGGACCGGGGTTCGATCCCCGGCGTGGTTATAGGTTCTCTGCTTCACTCCACCTCTAGACACTACCTGAACGTCGATTAGTTATTAGCCGGCTTCTCTGGCTCAGGGGTAGAGCATGAGGCGGTGAGATTTTTCACGGTCGGCACCCACCCAGGGTGAGCGCTCTGCAGGCTCAATGGAAAGGCCGTGCCCAACGGTCGTGTTTCACTCACAAATGGGTGCGCTTTTCGGACAATGGGAAGATTACGTGCAATACTCATCGGGCTTGTTTGACGCCAGGATATTAAATGACAGAAATCGTGTAATACTGCTCTGTCATGTAGTCCGAAACCCGAAAAATGAAGTCGGTTACCCCCATAAAAAAATAAATAAATAAAAAAACTAAGTATGAATTAAAATTGAAATATATAACAGGGGAATGCTTTTATTGCGAAACAACCCAAAATGTAATAGATAGGGTGCTGGACTTGTAACCGTAAGTTTGTGGGTTCGCGTCCCGATCTGACCGCCGTCTGGGCTAAGACTTCTAGGCAAATTCTTTACCACAAGGGCCCGTCTCTCGACCCATGAGTGAATGGGTACTGGTCATGGGAGGAAGGCAAATGTAGAACGATTAACCTTCTAGCGCCTGATACGGCTGCTTGGATTATATGCTCCCCAGGGAGCAGAGAAAAGCTACAAGAATGAACAGGCCCGAAAGACCAGGAAGGCAAAGTCGGATGAGACTGACACCGTCAGTGATATCTGGCTTTAAACCCGCCCCTTAACCTTTACCTTTTTAATGTAAATTTTGGCGGCTGAGTTGAGCACAACTCGCCGTATTTATTCACCTGTAATCTTAATACAAAGTTGTTATGCGGACATTCGTGTAACGAGGTTTCCTGCAAATACCAGTGCATTCATGAAACGAAGGCATTCTCGTGTTTACATTAATGGATAGTCCTTTTTTACCGATCGAAAGTCACATTTGGTGTTAACTATAAGAATAAGTATAATGGTTATGCTTTGAATGTGTCCTTTTTATCCTGTTTTCACCGTAAAACTGAGCAATATCGCCTAAATTACAGTGTTGACTGTTTGCCATCAGTTCTGTCGCGAATATTTTATTGATGATTAGCAGGATAATTAATTTACACTTTGACAATGGAACCTGTCAAAATGTCGCGTTGTTCCATTGTTATTTCATAAAAGGATTTCCGTCAAGGACACCTCGTCGACCATTGATGACGTACTTATGACGCAACCTATGATGCGTTTGGTAACAAATCAAGGAACTCATTAATAAACAGTTAACCCTATTATTTTTTTCCAATCAATTTTACTCGACTTGCGCAAGTCACATGCAAAATCCTTAAACATATGTTCCTTTTATATGAGAGTTACGGGAAACTGGTCCTCGATATTAACAGAGCCAACTATGATCGCCGGTTCGGTAGCTGAATATCCGGACGCTCGGCACTCTCAGAAACGTGCGTCCTATTAAGATCTCGAGCGTCAGATAAAGCTTTCTTGAAAACCTTAAAAAAGATTTCAGTTTAACACTGAAACTGGGACCAGTAGGCATCAAAGTATATGAGCGTTTACACTTTAGATATTTATATCCGGTTTTATGAAGGATGATAGTATTTTCTGTACGTGTTTGAATCCACTGGACCTTTACCTTGAATTTGATCTTGCCTAAAATTGCCTTCCTGGGTTTGACTGATTCTCCTTTGGATAGGTCTTTACTTCAAAATTGCTATCTATTATTTTCCGACAGAAAGCCGTTAAACCTGTAAGACCAGCTCCGTGTGTAACCCATTTGGTCATGTACGGCCAGTTTATTATTTAAACGACAGTTATAATACATATCTTGGTTTTTCCCCACACTGAGTAGAATCGATTCTGAAATTATTGCACTGATTCTGCATTCATGTCATGCATTTGAAGATCTTACAAAGATCTATAGTTTTCATACACAAGAGTTCTTCCCCAAAGTTACCTTGATATTTGCTTATATATTTTACTGACGTGTGAAGCATCACAATTTAATAGGCATGCTTATTCTCTGTCGTGCGGAAAGTAGAGATTTATTTGATAAGTGTAAGGGGAATTTTTTAAGGGAGGCAACATCCTCCATTTTACTTCAGTTTTTTATATCCTCGTCTATCCGGGCCCGGTAACTACTCCACCTGCGGGTCTTAGGTGTGTAAACGTTTAGTCATTCTACTGAGGAACAATGAAGTTCACACCAGTTTGTTTGTGTTTCACGGCTGTGCGGCACAGCCTTCCCATTCAACCTCTGAATACTTACCCTTGGAGGGGACTGATCGTTTAAAATCTCATCGCTCTTTCGGTATGACTTGAACGTATGCTTTTCCACTTGACCACAGAAGATTTTATATATACATTTTATTATTTAGATATAAGGCTGGAAATCAACCATAAGCCTGGCCCCTAGATACACGTGCATGCCAAGGTTTGAACGTATGCTCTTAAGAATTGGCATATTTTCGCAATATATAGCCAGTTAGGGTTCATTATTATATCACTTTTTAGGAATGTAAAGGTGACGCCAATACAACAGTTAGCAAAGATTAATCTTTTGACACCATTTTTCGATTTGGGAGAAACCAAAAGACTGCCTGGTTAGAAAGACTGCATGGTCTGTATATCTGACCTTTCCGATCATTTCTCATATAAACTCGTGTCTAGCCAGTGAAACAAAACTTAATAATATCAGGGAACCCCTAATGCCCCGCCGGGAATCCTGTTATGGAGAACTTTGATCCTTTTGTTAAGGGTTGTCTAACAGTTTTACCATATGTTTAAAAGGTTCGGGACAATAACACAAAAGGCCCCTATGGATAAAACCTTTTTCTCCTGAAGGCCAAAACACTGAAAGATGCGTGTGTTCTAAGCAAAATATCCTTTCGTGTATTATGACGTTATTTTAAGTGACGGCATTGTGTTTAGTAGAAATACAGGAATATTGACCTTTGATAAAATGAAGACAATTTTAAATAAATGTTGCACATATATACAATGTATGGTTAAATTTATAAATGCATTTAAATTATTAAAATTTTAGAATAGAAAGTATCGCCATGACATATAAGCGTAATGAGACTATAAGATAAGAAGGGATGGGAGTATAAGCTAACTCGGGAGTTGTAATGAATTATGATATTAGATAAGAATAAAGGATAAGAATTGGTCAATGGATAAGAATTAGTAATGGCGAGAAAGGTACGTGGCGGGTAGTGAGATGTAGCGGGTGAGAGGCGTAGCGGGGTGTGAGACGCTGATGGGCAAGATAAGTAGAACGGTGTGAGACCTAGCGGGGTGTGAGACGTAGAGAGTCGTTAGCTCTAGTTATGGTGACACCTAGGGATGAGGTTTTACGTTGAAATAATGGAAGACGGATGATGTGATGAGGTGAATCGCAGTGATCGGTAAGAATCTGTGACTTGTGAGTTATAGAGTAAAGGTACGAGAGGTGGTGGCGGTATGAAACTTCACGGTGAATTGAGCCGTAGTATGGTGTTGGACAATGACAAGAGAGGCGTAGCAATCGGAATGAGTCGTAACTTTAGTATGTTATGTTGTGCGACCTCGTTAGGTGTGAGACATGGTAATAAGGTGAGACTTAGGGAGAAAGCCATGGCAGGGAGCTTGAGACGTAATAAAGAGTGAGATGTCGGGAGGGAGGGATTACTTTCAGTTTGAAGTAATAAACGTTAAAGCAGGTTATTCACCAATATTTTCTGTAAAATTTATGCGATTTCTGGTTAACCCAGCGTACATAATTTTGATCTACAGGTAAATCCTGTAAGAAAAGTTCTCACAAGGCCTCAGAGATGGATGAATGAATGAAAATTTTATTCAGGTATGAAGGCCATCTGTGATGGAAGTATGGGCTTTCTTAACTTCAAGCTGTTAGTGACCATGCACCATACATGGGGCAATCTTGATAAAAACAAAAAAAGACTTAACCTAAGCTGGTGGTTGCTGGTGTGCGGAAGCTGAAAGGTTACTAGTTGCATAACGCCTTTTGCAAAACTCTGGTGTTTTGGCGGGACTCCCCAAATGTTATAAATACGTGGTTAAAATATAAAACATAGAGCACGTGTACAGAGGGATCAGCGTTTTCTAACCTTTTTTTAAAAGGAAGGTTCATGGGATAACTTGAGTATATAGACATCAGATATCGGAAGATATAGGCCTCTTTAAAATTTTAACCAGGCTTTTAAAAATCACTCTGTTTATAAGAACTGTCGTAGCCGCGGGTTATATTATCGTCAGTTTTTTTTTTAATTTCTTACTCCAAAATACAGCATGGTTCCTGGTCATTTATTATATTACCAATTATCATACGCTTACTTTCATAATCATTCAAAACACCGTGCCAAGGACAAGCAATTGTTAAAGTAAACAGAAGCAAGTGATTGCTAAATTCAAAACCTGATCGTGCGAAGATAGTAATAAAGAGCCATTAAATTTCGAGTTGACTTTTGTTATTTTGTAAAATTCTTTTTGATCATTTGACTGAATTAATAGAATCAGTTTTTTGCATCTGTCGTGTCAAGAAAAAAAGAATTCCTTTTGTACCCCTGCAACATATTTTTTTATCTTACGTGTCAGTCTTAATTAATAGCATCCCAGGTCACGAGATTTGTGCATTTGACGTCCAGGGGTACAGTTACAAAGTGGAGGACCAGCCTAACACTCATCGTTAATTCCTGATTAACGGAATTTTTTTGTGAAATGGGGGAATTCCCCCCCCCCCCCCCCGGCGCGTTAAAACTTTAAAATTCATTTGCCGCAAGTAAGAAAGACAGCTAAGCCCAGGAGTCGTGGGTTTGTGAGACAGATGACTCTCCAGGGATGAAGAGCGGGCCGCCTCCACTATACAGCTATAAGTCTAAAGCTAGTGGTTTACAGCTGCATTCCACGAAAGATGGACGTTGCGTGCTTTAGATATGAACACCCGCTCTCGTGAGTCAGCTCCCAGGCCGTTTACTTCGTCGTGGGTGTAGTGCCTAGCGGCACATCGGCAAAAAAAAAACGGTATTTTTTATAGAGTCCTGAATCAAGTTTTTATTTACAAGCCTGCATGACACCTTATCTTATATGAAATTGTTCATAGATAGTATTATAAGTATGTATATTATTAAATAGAAACATTTAACTGATTACTGTATAATGATGCATAATTTTTATAATAGGCCTATGCACAGTACTACTGCATGTAGCTAGCCATGACCTCCAGCTTCCTCCCAAGCCATGTGCTCTTGGCAACATTGGTCAAGGGCATTGATTTTAACCTTCATTGAGCGAGAAAATGATAAAGTCAATAATTGCAATTTATGCTCTATTATTAAAACAAACAACAATATCTATCAGAGTGAATAAAACTCACCAGATTACTGGAAATACATGTAGTGATTTCTGCAGTTTCACAACAAAAATAAGAAAACAAATGGAATTAAACATCATGATAAAAATGTAAAAAAGTAGTAGTTTTGTGACCTTTGACCCCGAGGATATGCGTTGACTATAAATTGTTACCATACTTGTGACTTTTGAGTGAATAATGGTTCAGAAAATCCCTAATTAGCTACCCTTGCCCCTTAATTTGACCAATTTATCGGTCGCGGTACTGCCCACAATTCAACTCTACTACGTACCTGGTGATGTTCCAGGGGGTCCAAACTAACTTTGGCATCAAACCTTCGATGCAGTGTGGGTTGTACAAACCCTTTTTTATGCCTCCTACCAGATTTGCTCCAACCGTATAGGGAATGTGTGGTATTCGTCCTTACAAAATGTAAAAAGAGAAAAAACCATAACAAGTGCCATAAATAATTGTTGTCCTTTTGTCCTTGGACTTAAGACCCCCTGAAATCATCACACAGCCTGTCCGAATGTAGTGTGCAATACTCGTGACTGTTGATTTTGATTATATACTATTATCATGATATCGGGGGCCTTTAATCTTACACAGATAACATATGCCTACATCGTGCATCAAAGGAATTTAAATTTCTTTGTATTCATGCTCTCTTTTGCTTATTTATTGGTTGTAACTCCCTGCTCTTTGGTGTTTATTTTGTTAATATCTAGGTAGTCACGCAGAAATGCTGATACAGGGCCTTTTGCAGACGTTTTTAATTTGACTATTTTAACTTTAGTAGAACCAGAGAACTTCCACTTTCAGTGAAGACACTTTCAGAAACTAGCTAATAACAAGGTCCACGAGCGTGCTCAGGAGGCGTCCCTGGAGTCGAAAACTACTCAGTTTCAGATGAACACGCGTGCCTTGCGTGTACTTTGGGATAATAACAGTTACTGTAATTACCTCAGTGACTGCCAGCCCCTGCTTGTTACATTGACACATTATGTTTTAGACACCTTACTGAAGGTCGACTTTGCTCGTTAAAAGACATGACTTACACGACATTTTTTTTCTGACGCCTCTCTATTTCTCCCCCCCCTCTCTCCCTCTCTCTCTCTCTCTCTCTCTCTCTATATATATATATATATATAAATATATATGTGTATATGTGTGGTTTGTATCCCATATCAGGGTCCCATTCCCGCAGTTTACTGGTCGTGGTACAGTGAATCATACATCACATGAGTGGTTGTAAACACGTGTTTACTATCATTTATATACTTTATATATTTACAATGTTATTTTTCTCCAGTGTTATATATATATATATATATATATATATATATATATATATATATAAATATATATATATATAAATCAGGGTTGGGTTCATTGAATGAAACTCGGCGCATTTAAATGCAAATGCAAATGCTTTACCACTCATTGCATTTAAATGCAAATGCAAATGCTTTACCAGTCATTGCATTTAAATACATATGCAAATGCATTCAGATTTTTTCAAATGCAAATGCAAATTCATTAAAGTGATTTTAAATGCAAATGTCTATACATATACTACCGTATATAAAATATACTTTTTATCCGTAGAAAATAATAAACAACACTGTAAATTCACTACAGAGAGAGAGAGAGAGAGAGAGAGAGAGAGAGAGAGGTGAGAGTATATGGCAATGAGAAGTTTGAAACACTTGTAGTCGTCGAGCGATAGCAAGAAAAGCTTCCCCTATGCATCTCCTCCACCCACCCTCTCCCCTGGTGTTCCAAAGCCCCCGCCACTCCTCGTTACAAATGAGCAGTAACATTAATAGCTCCTTAAGCCAGCTATAAACCTAAAAAGTCCATAGAAATGATTTGAATATGAAATCCTGCTTACACTGCAGACAAGAACTCTAAGGTTTTTTCTGTGAGGAACAGATTTTATAACACCTCTGTGACATATGTATGAGCTTGTTTATCTGCAGGCTTTTAGCAAACACAGTTATGTTGACAAACAGAAAAAACATGTAACCTAAGGCTAAGGTGGTTAGCTGCATGTGTGCTGAAGTTGAAAGGTCATTTTACAAAACACATTTTGTAAAACTCTGACTTGCCGCCAGATATCCTTGTTGAATGTGATGGATTATTGTGGCGCACCCCTCCCCCAATGTTATAAGCAACACGAACAACCTGTGTGCGATGGGACCGTTTTTTACTAGCCTATATTTTTAAAATAAAAAATTGAATCAATTATCTTTAGTTAATAGACATAAGCCATCGGAATAGGCCCCTTTAAAGGCTATGCAGTTAAAAAATAGGTTATTGTGTCCAAAATCTATTGCATGTACAAATCAATTACCTGGGACTATTATTCTGACCACAGCTCATTTTGGAAAACCAGCCGTAATGGAGAGCCATAGCCCAAACAGCGACAGTGTGTACAACCTTGGAAACAAGGGCTCGGTAAAAAATAAATATAAGGTGCAAAATCTGTCACTAATTTTTCGCTCCTAAGCCCAAAGGTCAGTTTATAAAAATCAGCAATATTAGTGGTCAAGCGACACTGACAGAAAAAGGAGGGACATTTTGTCATTTATATAATTTTTTGGCAGTTGAGGTTGAGCTAAGAATGTCCATCCCCTCCCCTTTAAAAGGAAATGACCAAAATTGATATTGAATAAACTCATTAAACCCTATAAGCCTCATTTCCAATGTGGAAGGTTTAATTATTATACAGTGGGTGCTTACAGGGTGGAAATAATTGATAATTAGAGAAAACAAAAAGAAAAAGTGAGAACCAGAAGGAACAAAAAGGAAGAAGAAAAAAAAACCGAGATCGGCAATGTAAAGAGCAGAGATCAGTACAGGGCCGGACTATAATACTTAAAACAAATATGGTTTGAATTTGTATCAAAATCTAGTAAACATAAGGAAAAAGGACAATAGAAAAAGACACATCCTGTCTGTTTCTTTTGGAGCAGTATTTCATAAATATCTGACGGGAAGACAATTCCCAAGCCTTGTATCTCCAGTATATCTTGGTTTATTGCAGATTTCGATTAATATCGTGTTAAAGTTTATTCTACAAATAACTCTTGTCACAGTTTTCCGGTGTCATTGAATCAGGTCGGTTACAATAATGATTCCGCGATAAGTAAGTGTTATTAAAAACATAACCTCAGTGTATATGAGTTGCCCAAACCTTCTGACATTCCAACCTTAGGGCGCTTACAATGACGAAATAAACATTTCCTTTACTAAAATGAACCCAGGGAAAAAACACAAATATGGGTCATGGGGCAAAATTGCGGAAAGCACTGCAATATCATAGATATGCGGAGGATGTGATATGAAAGACTGGCCCCACTTTGAGGTTATTTTTTCGTATCTGATATAAAAACTAATCCCCTAGTGACGGGGCAAAGGTGTGGCTGACACTGTAATATCGTAAAACCAAAGGGGCTGTTATATGAAATGCTAAAGCTACTAAAAAAGGTTTTCTCATATCTATTTTATCGCTAAAGGTTGACTTGCTATGTCCTCTTAGCTCTATTGGCTCGCTTGAAGCTGTCAGATCGCTAACAATATGTTTGTATCAGTGACAAGAGAGCGGATTCGATTGACCTGTTTGAAGCGTCATTTTAGCTGACTGATGACCTAGTTTGAAGCTACCTTCCAAAGGGATTAGCAGGCAGTACAGGCATAGATTGTATTTACTTAAAGCTGCAAAATAAAAGGCTGGAAAAGCACGAAAATGGTGGCCCGATCGAGAACAGCTTATAACTACATCGTGTTTTTTGGAAGCGCCATTAATCTTGCCAGCATTATCCATGTATCACAGGCGGCTATGAACAATAAAGAATGCTTCCTTCGAAACATTTCCAACATGCCTGTGTTCTGCCCGAGTCTGTTAATAACTCATCGTCGGTTAAATCACTTTTTCCAAACTCAGTTTTTTTTTGTGGTAATCGCGAGGCAAAAAGGAGCTCTGCACCGTTTGGGTGAATAAATATATAGTTTCAATGACGCATATAAATCTATATCAAAGTAAGTATGAACTTTTTTTACGTCATCACCAGTCGAGACATTTCCGAATCTGTTTGTTGCCGTAACCGAAACACCTGAGTCATGTACTGGATGCTCCCTTCGCAGTACCGTCTACCGGCCTTTTTGAGGAAACGTTGTATGCAGAAGCGGATAGAGTTAAGGGGTCCCGGGGGTCCGGCCACCCCCCCCCCCCTTATTCAGCAACCGCAACCTTCTTTTAATGGTTCAGACCATTTTTTGCGCCCTGGATCCCCTTTCCGGACCTGGGGACTTTTTCTTCAGGTTTTGTCATCAGTCCTCCTGGGTTGGATCCCTCCTTTTCCTAAATCCTGGACCCGCTCCTACTATGATGCATATGCCCCGTTTTTTCATGTTTTGTTCTTCAATAAAAGCCATACGTTACCCTTGAGCGTGCGTTATTTTTATTGCTTAAGCATAAATTGTTATTTCCATTTAATTGTTATTACAGGTGATCTCACTGGCCATGGGCGTATTGGGGGGTGGGGGGGGGGGGGGGGTGGGGGGCGTACTTATTCTTGAACAATAAACGTTTAATACGGAAACACAGAGCCGGATTTTAAGCCACCCAAGCTTACAGCCTAGATTTTCAAATGTTTCTACACCATATGGAGGTAAATACCCTCCCTTACGCCAATGTGCCCCCCCTCCCCTCGACTGTTCAAGAGCCGGGTTACCAGTCTATAACAATAATCTACCGTAAGGTTACGGAAGATCGGCATCATAGAGATGAACAGGCCAACACTCTCACTTTGTGTAGGCCTATGTGTTGGTATATAGCAGTGTATATCAATCTGACTCCAGAACAAATCAATTAACTCGTGTGCACAGACTCATAACTTGAGGCTTAATATACCATGTTTTTCCTTTGAAGATACGATACAACATGAAACACGTTTTTGATAATGGAAATGTCTTATATCGCACTTGCTGAGACACGTAGCCTTATTAGTTGTACAGAGAACAATACAACTTCTGATGAAGTTGTGCTTACGAAGATCAATTTTGGAATGTGTCTATCTGTGTGTATAACTGTACATGGGATGTGAACTCAGGACCGGATCCATTGGGGGGAGCCCCCCCCCCCTATTTCCCCAGAAGGAACGTTTTTAAGGGCTTCAGACAAAATTTTGCGGCCTGGACCCCCCCCCTTTTTCCAGATCTGGGGACCTTTTTTAGGGTTTTCATTAGTCCTCCTTGGTTGGAACCCCCCTTTTCCTTAATTCTGGATCCGCCCCTGGAACTTCTGGTAGATGCAAGTTTTGATCCATGTATTCGATACCATATGTTTATGCTAGGTATAATAACAGTGCAGCACACCGGCCGAAATTACTCTACTAATACACATATAGAAAAAAAGTATTGAAAAGGAACTAATTGCGGGCTATATAGCCATCCCAATGCATGATCGTATTTATTGGTTTCGGGGATAACATAGCATTACATGTCTCGTTTATTAGAGTTTTGGAGATAATTTGCATCTCTCTCATGTATGCACAGAGCGTGTGGGCGGGAAGCCAAGTTTTGGTCCCGCCAGTATTAGCGAGTGGTAATTTGAAAAGTGGTGACTGCTTGATAGTGATGTTTATTTAAAGCAGCTGTTCTGAAAATTGAAAAGTCATGACTGTTTGATAGTGATGCTTATTTAAAGCAGCTATTCTGAAATTGAACAGTGATGACATCTTGAAAGTGACGTATATTAAAAGCAGCTATTCTGACGATCATTGAAAGTGAAAGTTGTTTGATCACCATCATCATAAATTGAGACCTCATCTGGGTTGTACCTTGTTTAAATCAAATAAATGTTTTAGTTATTATTATAATAAAGGTCGATTATAATAAGATTTGGATGTTTTGTGTCTTAGGATTTTGTAATCCGTTTTTAAAGCACACTTTTTAATGTCAAATGAGTTACCCTTTCCCGTCAACATTGTTTAATTAACGTTAAGTTTCATGGTTGTTTATATGATTAAAACTGTTGAAATTGGAAGTTATGATAGCTCTCATCATAAATAGAGTCCGTGAGCTGTAAATCCAATCTGCAAAATTTAACGCTGGAAATTAAATTACTGATAATAGATTTCTCACATAGTTCGCTCTTTCAGAGTAATGAACGTTTAGTGTCATGGGAATGTGTAATTTTCTGGTTACTCTCATTGTATTCTAATATATTTCATCACTTTAACATATACACATATTTATTTTAAGTATGGCCGACGGAATTAATTCGCTATACCTTGGTACAGCTAAACAGCAGCATAATAGCTTTAGTAACATATGTCACAGTTGGTGTGAATAAATAATCATTTTTTCATCGTCTGATTCAGCTGGCTTTCTCCTTAAGCGTTTTAGCAAAAGTTTTGTGAATGGTTTTTTGTACCAAAATACAGACCAGGCAATATTTATCTATAAATTTAATCAAAACCAAACCCATAAAATTATAGAAACAATGCAAATATTCAGTTTGTAACCTGGCTGCCCTCTTCTGTCACTAGTCCATGCATGCCCACTTGTCAATCCAGTGACCCCTGGCATGTCTGCCTATCAAAAGCCAGCTAGTGACTCCGCCCACTGGACAAAGCTTCAGCGAAACTGGCTTGTCAGCCTGGATTGGGTCTCTTTTGGATGAAACATCTGAATTGGGCGCAATGGTATGCCCCCAGTCCTGATCCCAGCACTAGGGAACCACGGGGTGTGCTTAACTTTTAAGGGTGTCAATTACCTCCAGTGGTTAAACCCTTTTAAAACACAACTTGCCCAGGTATGTACAGTTCCCACCTTATGCTTACCTTAATCAGAGATATTCCAGTTTTGATCAGCTGAAAGTTCTGAGTTTGAATTATATTTCAATTAAACAGTGTTGTTTTATTTTTTTTAAATTGTGCAAGTACATTCTTTCCAGTCCCAATCCCCCTCAGGATTGGAATTGCTAACTACAGGTTGATCAAGGGCACGTGTGTGTACTCAATGTCATTTTGGCACTTACAAGCATCCACTTTTGTTTCATTTCCTCCAAAAAAGTAAGTATTCATCCGTGTTGTTTGTTACCTTGCAAGGAGGGTATGCATTCATCCCCGTTCGTGTTGGTGTTAGCGTGTGTTGGTGTTTGTTCTGAACATAATTCACGTTTATATGCACGGGATCTCACGGATTTTTCAGGTCCTGTTATGGAATGGACTAATAAGAATTGTTTAGATTTTGGTGTGATATGGCACATGATCCGGATTTAGGAACGTTATCAAGGAACATTCACAAATGTCAAGTCATGCACTTATACACGAATGAACCTTGAATATGGGGCCAAATAAGTGAATGTAAACACGGTTTTGGGAGCATCATGCGATAGTTACCCCCACATGGCGGAGGCTTGCATCCATTAGTATGCAGATTTCTAGTGTATTGGTATGTTTGTTCTCTGGTAGGTAAAAACAAAACTACTACATAGTTGAGGATACTATGCAGTGTTCAAAATGTGGACTTAATGTGCACTTATATATGTTGAACATGCCGTTACATGACGATCCAGACCCCGTTCATGGACCCCCTCCTTTTAAACCGCAACTAGTTCTCTTAGGGTCTAACATCAAAATCCGGCCTGGACTCCTCCTTTCTGCATCAAAGGACCTTTTCTTAGGTTTTCTTATTAGTCTTTCTGGGTTGAACCCTCCCTTTGCAAAATCATGGATCCGCCCCTTGATTATATTACAGATGCGGATATAAGAGCTGAACCAGCAGGATAAATCTGCCTTTGTTGAACTTCCACTGTGTGGCATTCTGTTTAGGAAACACAGCCACTGTGCCATACTTGAGTCAGGTAATAAGACTCTGATTATAATTACAATTAATTATGCTTTCACTTCCCCCCATGAGGTTTGCAGTGATGATCCATTATTTAAGCTGGCGCCATTTTGTGCTTTGACTGTTTCCTGTTATTTTTGCTGCAGTATTGGTCCGGAAAGATTAAGTACCTGGCAGAGATTAAACGACTGAATGTAAGACAGATGACAAATGAAGACTTTGCTGATATGGAATAACAGACATTCTGAATGACTCAACATGTAGGCAATCCCTCACCCTAATCATCCTCCCTGGGAAACAGAAAGTAAGAGTGACTTCGAAACCATGGTGACTATTAAAGACGGTGACACCTCAGTAGCTTATCAGTGCCATCCAGTGTCAATTTAACGAAACTAAATCTGTCCTGAGAAAAATCAATGGTTTATTTTAGAAGACATAGGAATGTTAATAAAGACCTAACAATGTTAATATTACATAAAATTCTGACGCCATGAAAAATGAGAAATATATAAAAAATTATGGCCAACATCACTTCGTCAAATAGACCTTGTAATATATCACAATGCACCATTTTCAGGGACGTATGGAGGATTGTAGAACAGAGGGAGCTCATGAATAAATTTCCATAGGGACCAGAACGCTGGCGGGGAGGGTATTGGAGTTTAGCGTCATATCGACACTCTGACATTACGACCAGATTACTGGCCTGCCAGAGTGTCTTTACATCTAGGTCTGGGGAACGCATTATAAGGCCTCACGATGATGCAAATATTTTCGTCATCTTTGAAGCCTCATGGCCTACAGGTACACTGTCAATTAAAGGTGCTCATTCATCTCCCTTTTGAAAAAAGAATAAATGTGATTTCTGGCTTCATCTGTGTTTATATTAATGATCTAAAGGTAATTTCGGTTGTGAACAGTTCTTATAAGGCCTTTGTGAAGGATATATGAACTTGTTTATCAACAACATGTTTGTAAGCACGGCAATGTTGACAAACAGAAAAACGTGAAACCTAAGGTCGAAGGTTGCATATATGAGGAGGTAAAAAGGTCACTTGTTGAAAAATGCCATTTGCAAAGTTCTGGCTTATCTGACTTGCTGCCAGTCGCCCTTGTTGAATTTGTATTGATTATTTTGGCGGGCACCCACATATTATAAACATGTTGATATAAACAAAACAAGCAGCCTGTATGTGGGGATATCCAAGTTTTGTAGCCTATTTTTATAAAAGCTCCAAGGGATTACCATTAGTTTATGAAGTTCAGATAAGTGACCATAAACTAGACCAATCGTTAGCATTTTTGGTGTACTTTCTAATAATATCAAACATGACGAGAAAAGTTCCGTTTTATCTCAGCATATTGGTAAACCCCTCGGCATGTTTGTTGAATTTATGACCGCTTGAACACAATCATGGCTCCCACGGGTTACAGGACGCAGGCAACAGCAGGCGACAACAGGAAAAAACAGGAAAAGACTCGTTACCATAGAGACGGGGTTTCAGTTTGGGTTATGAGTTCACACGTATTTTTTTGTGTTAAATAATCATCCGTAGCATAATGTTAGGAGTATGGGGGTTTTACCACAATATGAATGCAACATGATGGAAACCAGTGAGATGCATCCCTCGATATTGCTTGTATCACGACTGAAGTAGGCTTACAAACCAAATTATCATTGCTTACGGAGTCGTGTTGTCACGGCTAATTTTAGTCCACAGCGCCATTTCGGCCCTCAGACAATAGAGAGTCTCCGACCAGCGTCAGAGTGTCTTAACATCTTGTAGGGAGGCGTACTTATAAGCTTCATGAGGATGCAAATATTTACATGATTTTTGACAGCGCCTCATGACCTACAGGTACGCTGTCACTTAAAATTAACCAGACCAATCGTTAGACATTTTGAGTACATTCTATCAACACCTCACATAAAATTTCGTTTTTATACAGCATATTGGTAAACCCCCTGCATGTTTGTTGCATTTCTGGCCTGAGGAACACAACAGCAAGTGACCTGTTACTATAGAGATGGATTTACACTTTGGTTTGTGAGAACACATGTATTATTTTGTGTTAATTTATCACTCGTGTTAATTAATCACTTATGTTATCATGTTTACCACGGTATTGATTCAGTATGCCGATGGATGGGCGTTGCATCGCGTTCTCGCCTATGACCTGTGTCACGACTTAAGTACAGGTTTACCAGCATACCTTTTCGAATATTTTGGTTGAAATAGTACAATGTGGGTAACTTTAAACTACATTATGATGAAAAATAACGGTACTGTGTTTCCGTATTTAGAGTGATTTTTTGTCTATATATTTTCAAGGTTTGTTTGTCGAAAAAAGGGACATGTGTCCCTGGCATCCCCCTTGAATCCGCCCCTGATTTTACCCTTTTCAAAGAGATAACGGTCCAACTCTATTTTTTTATTATTATTTGTTATTCTGTACCAGCATTACGTGAATACAACGCTGAAGTGATGTCAACGACATTCTGTGGAGGGATGGAAGATGGGTACGGAAGACTCTTTAAATTCAGGTGTGTATCTGAATAAAAATGCCGTTCCAGTATGATTCATCTTCTTACTACTAATTAAGTCTGTGGCAGCCACGCTTTCACAGACTTGATTCAGCGAGCCGCTCTTGCGTCTATTTAATCAATGGTCTTAATAGAAGTGTTAGCCAAAGTTTATTATAAAGTGTATATTTTCCAAACACTTTGCTCTCTCTTCTTTTATTCAGTTCGGAGAAGGTAAAGTTTACTAACGCTGTGAAATAAAATTGATGTTTATGAAATCTAAGGAAGTGTTCCTTGTTCTTGAGCGGTGATATAAGGCCACATCTGACGTATAAAAAACGACAGGATTTTTATCCTGTCGTCCAAAATGGCAAATTCTTTAGCCATGTTTTAAAAATGTTGTACAGTATCAAAAAAAAATCCAGAATCGGCGTTTGCATAGTATGAGCAAGGGAACGACATTTGTCGGAAATACATCGATCATTTTGCTTTGTGTTTTTTTTATCTTGTGATTGGCATTGAATAGCAATTCTTTCCCTGCATTTCGCCGGAAGGAAACATGATGAATACCAAGAAAATATCAACGAAACAGCGGGCAGTATAAGATCTCGTGGGCTGTCGACGGCATGACCCATGCAGTTATAATTTCATCGGTCGACAAATCGGCCGACAAAATTTGCTTAACGTGTGCCCGACTTCTGAATTTAAATGTTATATTAACATTGCTTTGTCTTTACTAACATTGCTATGTCTTTTTTATGTACGTTCTATCAACACCTAACATAAAATTTCGTTTTTACACAGCATATTGGTAAACCCCCTGCATGTTTGTTGCATTTCTGGCCATAGGAACACAACAGCAAATGACCTGTTACCATAGAGATGGATTTACACTTTGGTTTGTAAGAACACATGTATTATTCTGTGTTTATTTATCACTCGTGTTAATTTATCACTTATGTTATCATGTTTACCACGGTATTGATTCAATATGCCGATGGATGGGCGTTGCATCGCATTCTCGCCTATGACCTGTGTCACGACTCAAGTACAGGTTTACCAGCCTACGGAGTCGTATGTTCGTGGCGAGGAGTCCACCCTCCCATGGCCTGGAAACTTTTTCGAAAATTTTGGTTGTAATGGTATAATGTGGGTAGGAAACATGATGAATAACAATGAAATATCAACGAAACAGCGGCCAGTATGAGATCTCGTGGACTGTCGACGGCATGACCCATGCAGTTATGTTTTCATCGGTCGATAAATCGGCCGAAAAAAATTTGCTTAACGTGTGCCCGACTTTAGAATTTAAATGTAATATTAACATTGTTATGTCTTTACTAACATTGCCATGTCTTATTTGAAATAAAAACCAAACAAAATTGTTGCAACGATATGATTATGCTAGGCAGATATCGCAACTAATCAATTACTCATTATAAATTTCAAATTTTACTTGATCTAAGGTTGGAAGTGCTTCCACGCTCTTAGTTTCTTCTTGTTCTGTTTTTGGTCCTCTCTCTGTCTGTCTGTCTTTGTCTCTCTCTGTCTCTCTCTTTATCCTGAATGCGTATTCGAAAAAAAAAACTGAAAAAAACCAAGTTCAAAACTTCTATATTTATGGAGACGAAAAGGAGGGAGTTACGGGTCTCCTTTTGTGATAAAGATAGAAAGCAGAATAAGAAAACCATCTAATCATGTGTCTTAATTTGTCATGGAGCCCAGAGTTGGACAAAACGTGACATGGGTTCTCAGATTGGTGATGAATAGCCCAGGGGTGCTCGTATTTCCCCCATCCATACATCTCAGTGAGAAAAGCGGCGGATAACTAACGAATGAAACTTCATCAGTGGAAGAATGATTAACAGGCCTGACCTGACCGGACGCTGGAAATCTGCAGACAATAGTAACCTTATTAGTTTTTAGTCGAGGGAAGTCTTATACGCCGACTAAATAAGTGCGCAATTGTGGAAGGAGGTTCTCCCTTCATAGCTCTTTAGGTCTGGGTGTAATTTGTTTATGGCTTGCTTGGATTTCGCCAGTCAAACCATCCGGTATCAATCTCGATTATGTCTAAATTATTCAGCAGATGCCTGCTGTAGAATACTTCAAAACTAATTTTGGTGAAGGATAAAATGGAAAACTTTACATCTGATGATCAGCAGACGAATCTAATTTGAGTCCAGATGACCATGCAACATATTTACCATTGTCCTACCTGTCCCGAATGGCCGCAGCCACCGAAAGCTAATTCGTCAGTCATTGTACAGCGTGCTTACCCAAGCCTTGAAGGGATGTGGGTGGTGTCCTTGCCAAATGGACTTGAGGTGACAGGTTTTGTTAGCAGTACGGTCGTTCTCTCCGTGAAGAATGGGGGCGTGTTAGTGGCTATAAAACATGTAACATCCACAGGTGATATTTACAATATATAACAGAGAGAGTACTGGCTGATACCGCAACAGGGCCCGCAAGGGTAGTCACTTGAACCGATATAAATATATCTTAATATATATAATGTACCATATATATGCTAAGCTTGATTTCATAGTTCGTTTAAATAGGTTGGCTTAAGCTGGGGTTACTGGGTTCATTGAAGTTTTTGTAGTCCAGGTGGCTATCGTGTTGTTTTTTGGATGGTGATTTGTAAGATAACCCGACGTTGCAAAACAGGTACTTGGCCTTGTATTTGCATGTAGTGATCAGTAAACGAACTGTATACAGTAACACATATTTGATCCTTTCAGTGTGTACCTGAGGAGTGGGCACGTACGAAACGGTACAATATAACAATTTGTAAAATGCCTGAAATTATCAGTCAATTTACAAAATGGCCGATTCACATGGGCAATTGTTAAAATAACTGAAAATTTCAGGCATTTTACAAATTGGCTGAAAAATATCAGTCAGTTTATGGCACATTGACTGAAATGTTAAAACAAAGAAATACTATTGTTATACAATAGGAAGATTTAAATGACATTTCACTTATTATATATACTATTGTCTTACAAAATATAAGTACATTTTACATCTTATTACTGCTATATACATGTTTTTATTGAAAAAAATTATGTAATCATATAAGACCTTAATATAATACTGTAACATATATATCATATTTAATGTGTTTAAATAATATTACATGTGCACCAATTCTTTCTGAAGGGTCACAGTTTCGCCTTAGATCTGATATCATAGATACGTTTTATTTTTCATATACTGCTACTGGGCTTACCACAATCTATGAAACTGACCGCACTCTTAACAAGCTGAACACAAAACCATGAAATTTTTGGCCCATGCGGAGGGTTCTGAGTCCAAAATGCTCCATCAATGTCTGATAATCTAAATCTCATTATACCTCCTCCTCCTAAGTTTAATACCCCTTGCTTCGGTGCCTCAATACAACATTCCATTGAAATCAATAAAATATAGTGTCACATTATCGGTGTCCCACGTAAGGGGGTTAAATTAAATAGATAACGTTTGAAAAAAAAACACTCAACGGCAACCAGAGTGGAGGACACATGAGTATACAAGTTTAAAGTAAACTGATACATTATTGTTAACTTTCTATGCGAGTATCTGAGACAAATTTCATTTTTTATGAGGAATTATTCGAGAATTAAATAAAGTCTTTATAAAGCTATAGGGGAATACTTCAGGTCTGCTGTCCCAAGGGTACTTTGTCATTGTACAATCGTTAGGCGAGTTGTTTTGATTGATTGATATATATGAAGAGCACAAAAACGGGGGTTTTCGCTCCAGGAGGTAGACCGATGTAACCTACTACATAAATGATTAGTCTTCTTGAAAGAAATTGACCAATTTTTCTCACTTACAATGGTTTCAGTGCTATTGTCCAGAACTTTAGAAAAAAGTTGGGACGAACACTTCCTTGGTCACATATCATTGAGGAACTAGCTAAACTACCAGATACATTCTATATTACATTCAACTAGCTTAACTTTAACATTCATTCTAAATTACATTCTATCAATTAAACAACGCTTCATTGTTTTTTTCCAAGCCAACTCTTCGAAAAATAAAAATAGCTTGACTTTCGGATTCATTCCATGACACATTCTATCAACTTACTAAGATTAACTTATTATAAATGTTATACTGTTATGTTACGGAACCTAATATCAACAGATCACGTATACGTGATGAACACAAATTTTGTCAGAGATAAAAAAATCAGGTTCTGTAACACTAGGCAGTGTGAAATGTCTAGGGGAATGAATAAAGAAGTCAGTGGTTTTTTGTTAACAAATAACTATAATTTATTCCTTAAACAATCCTAACATTACAATACACTAAATCAATACAATTACACAGTATAACAGCGATATAACAACAAATCAATACAATCACACAGTAAAATAAACAATGTGCACAGTACCTGGATACCACCACTGTCACAACGTTAAGTCCTTTAAAATGTATAAGCAGGCGAACAGTTCACACGAATTCTCTCGGAGAATAACAGTCCAATGTAAAGCTCTTGTAACAATCCAGAAAGTAAACTTGAGACAGACAGCACTAAATTGTAAAGTGTTAGTAATAGTAGAATTCCTGAAATAACTGGATAATCGGATAGGTCCCACACGTCTGTGTCCGCTGGAATATTCTCTCACCTCTCTCTCGGCTCTAAAAAACACAGCCCCCTTTATATAACTTTTCACCTCAAGCCGAGAATTTTCCATTTCTCGAACCTTCTTAGAGAATCTAACACGGTATACACGTTCAAAGATCATACTAGTAAAACGAACGCCGTGTCTCAACATATTATAGGGTTCACACGTGAGCTCGCCCCGGCTCGGTCAGGCGAGAAAGCCCCAAGCTAGCATGAAAACGAGAGTTCAACCAGTACGGATTTAAACTGAGAGTGCAACACGCGTCCAGACGCGGGCGCTACATCACGAGTTACGCCCGTGTCACACAATAAAAAGGGAACTTGTAACAGTTACTCTATATAATACAAGAGGCTTTATAATGATTTTGTAACTATTTTTGATTGAGCTTTGTTTTGTTTCAAGGTTTGGGGGGGGGGGGGGGGTGACAAATCCCTAACTTATTTGGGATAAAACACCATTTTTAAATTTCGAGATCATTCCGTCAAAATTTTCATCAATATCATTTCATGTGTGCATCTAATTTTGAAAAAAATTTACTGCATGTGTTAATTGCTTCACTAAATATTTACCAAAGTTTGGAAGGTTTAAATCTTATATAAATGATATGATTGATATAGTGCTGAAATTTTTTTAATTATTTGTGTATAATGCAATTAAGGTAGCATAATATACAGGAAGCCAATTTCTATCTACCTTAAAATTGAAATTTAAAATTTTGAGTCAATAAAAAATTTAAAATTTGATTTTCAACAAGATAAAAACATGATACAGGAAAAACGAAAGATGGCTTTGGAGATATTAACATCAAGTTTAATATAAGTCCGATGA
Source organism: Sipunculus nudus (assembly GCA_026874595.1). Classification (NCBI taxonomy): domain Eukaryota; kingdom Metazoa; phylum Annelida; class Sipuncula; order Golfingiida; family Sipunculidae; genus Sipunculus; species Sipunculus nudus. The sequence goes on from CM049313.1 coordinate 62,131,498, forward strand.
AAAGTGGCTTGCTGTTAGGGGGTGTCTCGTATGATAATAAATTAAAAATTAAAAAAAATATGCATGCCATAAGAGAGTGCAATTCCCTAATGACTATTATTGTGCTACATTCAAGGTAATAATTTTCATTATCTAAAATGGGAGCGAGTAAATCACGTTGTTTTGCGGTAGGGATTTTTCCTTGGTTGTCCTAAGAAAAACAGCGAGCGCATGTCCTATTTTTTTTGGGGGGGGGGGGGGCTGTTGGGGGTACTCATTCCACCCCTCACGTTTTTTTTATCAAACAAGGCCAGTCTTTGTATGTCAGCGGAACACTACCCTTACCCTTTCAGTCTCTTGTATTCACCCTTGTAGGTAAAAGCAGGTTATCGTATCAAGAGAAACAGGACGCCAATAAGACATTGACTGACCCTATCATATACCAGCCCTGAGGTTGGGTTTATCGGAGGCTGTGGCGGAAGTACACTGAATAGCGGTTTTTTTTTACCAACAAAGCACCAACTTTATATATATTTCAGTAACTGTACTCTACCTCCTAAGTAGTGTTGGCGTATATAGACTACCTTGAGACACCTTTAATCAATCATTAGTATCACAACTTTCGTTGTCAACATTCTCGACCAGTGACGTATGTCTGGTTATAGTTACATAAGTGATGTATCCAAGGGCATTATGGGACAGGACAGAACATATCCGGGCACACTGCGCAGAATCTGAATCACAAGAGTACGGCTCTGCTGGTGAAGGATTTAGGGTAAGAAATCCCTTCCCCAAAATGCACTGGGGCTTTTAAATTCGCCCGATGCGATAGGATACATGTATTGAAGAGGGCAATGTAGTCGTTAAGATTATGTTGGATAATAATTGTTTCAAGGCAAAGTACATGAACATCGTTTTAGAAAATTTATTTGGTAAAGACTTCATGGAATAAGTGAAATTTTGTAATCATGTACATGTGCGATGTAAACAGAAGGTGTATCCTTAAACTGTGACAAATTTTGATATTGACGTTTTAGACAATAAGGTTTATTACTTACTTGAAGAGCTTAAAACGACCTCTGGCGCAAGGGTGGTATCCATATAATATTTACTTCCACTCTTTAGTACCTGAAAGACTGTCGAGATAATTATTATGTTCCTTCATCGGTGTTATTGCAGCTTATGCCAAAACATTTTTCGCGGCCCGCTATCATGGCGGCCCCCGTCTCTAACTTAGATTTACTCCCGCACATTATAGCACTTGGGACAGCATGACGCCTGGAAATGTCGCGAACATTAAAACTTTACACTGCACTCTCTGCTCTCCAGTATCGCTCAAACAGGATTGCCAGGAGGTGTACCACAAACTTGATTTATCTGGCCGGTTATTGCAGGTTCTTAGCTTGTTGTGACGCCAGGGATTCAACGGTAATCACACACACCAGCAGTTAGGATGATCCAATTTCATCCCCCCCCCCACAGGAGATGTCACATAGCCTAACGTAAAAGGTGTCTATCATAGATAGATGTTTCACTCGAGCTTGCTGTACCATGTAATTTTATCGGAGAGAGAGAGAGAGAGAGGTGGGGGGGGGGGGGGGGAGAGATTATGTGTTCTTAATATTTACGGTGTAAAAGCACTTTGTGTTTTGCTGTTAATCTTTACCATGTAACAGCACTTTGTGTTCTCCTGTTAATCTTTACGGTGTAACAGTACTTTTCTTCCTCTGACGTAGCAGAGTCTTCTGAAATGTCAGTAAGCAATGTATGTCCAATTAGGATGCCAACTGGTTCGTTTCTCAAGGTAACTGTGTGATGCCGGTCTACCATTGTCTAGCTGCAGATAGACTGCTATAGGCTAGAACCAAAGCTAGCTATATGAACTGGAAAACGCCAGGCATGATAGGTATTTGTACGCTTCAAGCTATTCTGTTAAATAAAGCCTTTTAAAATATGTCACCTTTACCCTGTCAGAGAAAGCCATAACACTAGTAAAAATACCATAGACCGGGAAAAAGGCAGAGAAGACAATAATGAATCAGAGCTTTTGCAACAATCATCATCATATTAATTTCCCTTTTCCCTAACAATGTTTGCGTTAATAAAGATACTACGATCATTTGGTAACAGGGAAATTAATAATGACTTTCATGAGTAACCTTTCTTGCATAAGAAACTATTTTTGGGCATGAAAGCCGCCCAGTTGCAGAACATTATAGATTAATTCAATAATAACATTAAAAATAAAAGAATAATAAAAAGATTTTACTCAGGATGTGAATCAACCACCAATGAATTAATTCTAAGGATCCTTTTTCAGAACATAACCTCAGACAGATTGAAGTGTACATGTATGCAACATTTGCAAATTACAGTAAGTGCAGCTTTGTTTTAGTTTGATTTTATCATATTAAACCAACGCCATCTGATCCATTAAGTCCTGAAAAAAATGGATTGACATCCACGGCCAGATGATGGACAATTAATTTACTTATTGTGATGGGTAAATTCATGCAGATCGCAAATGTCACCGGCAAATTACTATAATGAATACTAAATAGCTCTCCTGCTGTTGTTTTGCTGTCTGGGAACTTTGCAGTTCAAAAGTTGCCTTTAATGGTACTGTCATATTAAACTTGACAGAATGATATTATTGATTTTTAAACCCGTCATTTCACGAAACATTAAGAAAATATATTCATGCAATTAAGAAAGAAAATATTAAGAGAAAAAAAGAATTTGCAGGATAGAAGGTTTAATTTAATGAAGCATTATATCCGGATAAAAAAAATGTATGTTCCTTGTATGCTTTATTGCTTTAAACACGGAAAAATGGTCTGTGATCTGGAATACTAGTCTAGTGCTGGTTCTATTTTTGGTTGTTTGTTTATGGAAGGATAGGTCCATGGCCTGTCGATGGCACTGCGTACTTAATGAGACTGACGTTCTCTCATGATGATTTTGTAAGCCTTCTTGAGTTTACAGTTTATATGCAAGGGGCTTGGAATATTCCAGATAACTTGTCATAACTTGCCCGTAAGAGTGTTGTCTTTGAGGCTGGCGTGGGGGGGGGGGGGGGGGGGGGTTGAACAGGGGACCTTCCGCTCTGGTATACAAAGCCTTAAACACGATACGTTGGGAATTCCTATATACAACCCTACGGGGGAAGGCATATAGGGGATCATGGGTTTAATTCTATATCCATAGTCGTATACACATTTTTGATGGAGTACCATCTTTGAATGCCCTGAGTGTACAACCATCGGTTTCAATTTTTCATCTTTTTTTCTTCCTTCTGTCAATTTCTGTATTTGCTTTATCTCCAATATGGCTGGTTTTCAAAAGCAGGAAGTTTTGGGGACAATATAAGTCCTAGGTTACAGGTGAGAATGGGTGGACTTTTCTCTGGCCGTCGCTCGGTGATTGCATACAGCCGTGAAAAACACGACTCAGTAAGGACCCCCTACGGTTATTACGGAATATTTCACACACATGGTAGGTGTCTTTGGAGAGATAAGAAACTTATTAAAATGTCTAGTGGGTTTATTTGAAGTGACACGATACTTGTAAGCAATGAGGCGTTTTCAAAAATGACGAAAATATTTTCATCCTCATTAAGGCGATTCAGAGTTAGATGTCCAGGCACTCTGGCAAGCCCAATTATCTGGCCATAATGTCAGAGGGCCGATCTGGCGCTAGATGTATACAGATAGTTTTGGTTTTAGCTTTTGTTTGTGCATCGTTCATGTGTGGTCGTAACGATTGTTTGACCAACAATGTATTGTGAATCATCGACACTGGTTCTGCTGAAAGGTCCTGCATGCTAGGGGGCATATATATGTATTTCAGTACTTCTAGAAAAGACGAGCGCTTCACACTTAATCGACAACGTGCAGTAATGTTTCGAATTGCCCGGTACTTTCGTATTACGTCATATCAATGTATAAATAGGATCAAATAAGTTGCTCCGTGCTTAAGTGGAGACGAACATTGCACCGTATATTATTGAGCTGGAGAGTTGATCGTCTTTATCTCTTTCTGTTGTTGGACGTTTCTATCTGTGTCCTGTCTGATCTCATCCTGCAAACATGTTACTTATCGATTCTTAGTAATATATTAAACGCGCAGTATCGTTGGTATGAACATTAAAAATGGGATAACAATTTACATTATTATAATAATTTTAACATTTCATTTATCATTAAAAATCTAAATCGATTAAGATGTAAAAAGGATACTTTTTCCGAAACAAATATTGGATACATATGTGAAGTATGAATCTAGAATGGAATCGAATCCCTCTGTAAAGTCATAGGCTTTCCCTAGTAACTAACTAATAACGGAGTAGCCGGGATAGGGGAATGCATCCCCGTTTTCATACAATGTTCGAAGGAATTCGAAAGACAAGATATATTGATTTTTCTAAACAGAAATAGACTTACCCATGTGACTGATAAGGGGGTGCCCTGGATGGGGGGTATGTATGCATTTCCCTGTTTTATCGATTTTTATAGCAGGTGTACCGAAACAATTCTCAATGGCTCTGATATAAATATAGATTCATGCAGTAGGTATACAAAATGATCCACGGCATACACTTAGATTCCTCATTTATTTTCCATAACGCTAACATCATTAGCTTCATGCTAATAACACACTGTTGTGACAGGAAAATTAGATGCATCCCCAACTATCAATCAACCGTGGTTAAGTTGCTGTCAGCTGCCATATTTAATACACTTTGCAAACCATAATTGGATACACATGTAGAACCGATTTTGTACCCAAGATGCTCCTAATTACCATAACAGATGAACAATTTATAACCTCAGGCTCTGGAGAGTAGTTTCAAGTGCAAGACATTTATCAACTAACAATAAAGCACTCCAAATCACTGCTATCTATCAAGGGGATAAGTGTACGTACAGCAATGGAGGCAGTTTTTTATTAAAAGGGGCAGTTCTGCTCAAATCAAAGAAGAAAGTTCAAACGTCAATCGAACTAGATTTTGCCGTGCTCTGAAAATTATTTTTATTCCCTCGGCCAGGAGGGTATGCTTTCATCCCCGTTCATGCGTGTTTGTTCACAAAATAACTCACGCAATCATGAACTGAATCTCATGAAATTTTCAGGCAAATTGGGGATGGGCGAATAAAGAATCGACTAAATTTGTGTGTCGATCCGGAAATTATCCGGATTCGGGAGCGGATTCATGCACAAGTGAACCTGGGAATATTGGCGGAATAAGTGAATATAAACACGATTTGGGGAGCTTCCCGCTGTAGGGACCCCCCTCCTCAGGATGCAGATTTCTAGTTTGTTAAATTTATTGCGTTATTGCGATGGTTCGCTGTTTTATTTGATCATGTTGGATGAGTACCTCTTTAATTAAAACAGTTGCCGATTTTTGGAATCCTGTGAAATATTAAATAAGAGCATTTAACTTTAAAAGGTTAAAGAGTTTCAAAGCTTCACATTAAATGCATATGGCGTAAAATGTAATTAACAACAGTTTTGTATCATTCTTTTTATTGCAGTTGGTGAATGTGCAGTGGGCTCGCTTTTCTTGGTTCCTTAAAATGGCAATATCCTTGCCTTTGTATCTAAAGTATTATTAAGATTTGGCTGAAAGCCCTTGTCCGTTCATGTATGCAAGACTCACGAAAACTCAGTTTATTTCCTCTATATTAATTCCACTGCGGCCGTTATTCTCTTTTTAATCAGTGATACGGACGGCTTGATTCAATAACTCACTTGTCTAATCTGACAGGTCACTGACACCAGCCCAGTCATACTGAGATACTGAGACAGGTCAGCGTGACGTCATAAACCTGCAGCCTCGCTGACCACAGACAGGATAAGAGGTGAGCTGAATCCTTGCTTTCCCTGAACCTTTAAGAATTTGTTTTCGTAGCAGAGAGTTGCTTTTAAATCACGGTCAGCTTTACAACGGCCGGATCCAGTATACAATCACTGCCTGTAGAAACCGAACAAAATAAAGAGACTTTATTCGTATTGATCTTACGAATTTCCAACGATAAGGGCATTGCCCTTGTAAGGAATCTGGAGGGATTGGATGTATCCTGATGGTTTAGATTGATTTAGTAAATGAAGGCTCAGTTCGAATGTACCAGAATGGTGAAATATCGATCAAATTTGACAGATTTTCCATAACTAACGAAATAATCACAGATTCACTTCTGCATAATTCCTGATCTCTGAATAAAAAAGTGAAATTCCTTAAGGCCTTATTATAGAACATTATACTTGTCACATCATCTACCAGTTTAAACATTGATAAAAAGTGATGAAAATGGTTGCCAATAAAAGCTTTTTCAATCTGTAAAGTGCATATACGCTTCAGAAATGATTATGAGAAGTCAGTGTGAATATTGAAATTACTCTTCTATACGTCATTAGAGTAAATGTGATCATTTGAACTCAAATTACCCTATCCTAAGATTTTTAAACATAGCCAAGTATATTTATGAATTTCCCTAAATTGCAACCAGGTCATGCGTACACATTTTAGACAATTCATAGATAACTACCATGGTTTTATCTTCAGTAGTTCAATGCAGAGTGACAAATGCAGAAGTATTTATAACCTCTAAATCAAGAATCATCATAAGAAAACCCTAATCACGTCACAAATCACTTCAGTGAATTTTTATTGAATTATTCAGGACATTATGATTAAAATATTGAGTATATGCATTTTTTAAGGCTAAAATTCGGGCAGCAATAAAAATCTCATCATAGCATAATTTTAGAAAATTCTATAGGCGTTCAGTTTTTCCAAAGGAATTTAGATGAAAGATTATGGCGCCTTTTAGTGCATGATTCGGTACCTCGAAAGTTTTAAAGTTATAAAGGTGTCACTGACCGCCATCAATTCACTTCTATCTAAGAGCCCTTTCCGTGTTAAGTCAAGAGGCCAAGGAGGAACTTCAAACAGGCTCAGAGCTTGTTTGTCGTGAAATGTGTCATCTTGTCAGTTCTGCTCCTTGGTCACTGCCTCGCATCAATCTACAATAAAGTAGTCCATGGCAAAAAGAGGACGGTAACGGGCAAGTGTCCTCAAAAGGAGAGTTAGCTGTTCCTCGCTTCTGTCGCTATAGCTTAAAAGAAAATCAGTTTTCCGAAAAAAGGAAGTGTGCTTCTGCGAATGAAAGGTATATATATATATATATATATATATATATATATATATATATATATATATATATATATATATATATATATATATATATATATATGGGCGTTGATAACTGGTATATCGCCCATGCTCAATGTGTTTACGGTTTCTAGGCCTTTTTAATCCTGGGAACGAGTGCCTCTGGTCATCACTGGAGAACAGAGATATATGGATTCCCGCTACTTTTGTCCGTATAATAATCTTAGCTCAAATCCTAGTGCATTTTTCCTTTTCGTTCGTGTATCAACTTAACTGACGTCTATAACCCAGCGGACAGTTTTAACCAATTTTGGGTAGAATGCGTTCTGTTTTGTAGATTAATTAAGCACACCATTGATTTTTTCCCATGGCATTTACTGAAAAGTTATCCTCCTAAAATGTCAATCTTGCAGTTCACGTCTGCACATTATGGTTATTAGCAACAATCAAGAAGAATAAAGACAGTTGTTGAATGTTAAGCTGAAGAACTTGTTATCGTCACTTTTTATAATGCGAATCACATTGAAATTTATAATCTAAATAATAGTAACCAAATGTTACTTTTAATTTTCTTTTTTTTTTAATTCTAATAACGATATGAAGAAAAATGAAATCCCTTGTAGTTCACACCTGTCCATGATTAATATTTAGTCTGCGAGACTGAATTAAAACAATGTTTAATTTTCGAAACATTTTTGCATCAGAATTGATTAACAACGAATAAATTGGTACTAATATTTAAGGAAAAGTAACCATACAAGAGTAGTGACCGAAGTTCGTTATGCGAAATTATAAATAAACAGATAAATGCAGAATAAATCCCTTCTCGCAGTTAACAGCTGAACATTATTACTCTTGAGAAAAAAAAACCAACGTGATCGACTGTATCAAAACATCTCTGATTTTTTTAAAATATATACCTGTAACTGAAAAAAATTGATTTACGAACACCCGAAAAAAAGAATCAATGGAAAAACCATTGACGTTCCATCACTGTGACTCTTAAAAAATCTGTGGTATCTAGTTTAAGTAAAACGTGAATTTAGAGCTTTTGCCTCCGCCAGAAGTATGTGTTCATTCCCATTTGTTTGTGTCTGTGTGTTTGTGTGTGTCTGTGTGTGCGTGTGTGTTTGTTCACCACATAACTAACGCGATCATGAACTGAATCTCGTGTAATATCCAGGGCATTTCGGGAATGGGTCAATGTAGAATCGAGTAGATTTTGGGATTGATCCATGCACCATCATCTCCGGATTCTGGACCGTCATAAAGGAATATTTAACAAATGTACGGTCACTAATGCACGAATGAACCAGGAAATATTGGCCAAAAACTAAATGAATGTACTGAAGGCCCCAGCTCATCACTTTGGCCCGGCCACCTGTTAAGGTCACGGTCGAGCGCCCAGCAGCCTTGAGTGACGCACTTCACTGTGTTCGCAGGGCTCTTTTGAAACTTGTGCCCTCATGTATCCATTTGGATTCAGATGTCTAGTTTTTTTTTTTGTTTTAATGATACTCTATTGGTTGCCCCGCATTTCTGTACTAGAGATCATTAACTGATAGTAGTAGTATGATGCTTGCCAGACACATTTAATGACAGTACCTAGCTATTCTTGTTGAAAGTAACCGGTGCTTTCATAATGATAATTATTGTATCTTCTCACTTCTTTTTGATAATATTACGAGGATAAACAAATATTGGAATATGAACATCCCCATTCTGATACACATCTGTTCAAAAAGAGGGCCCTGCGTGGCTCTGATAAACAGATGAAATAGTACCGTAAATACTATTTATGACGAGTCTTTATTACTTCATTCTCTTCAGTTTGCTTAGTGCGAGGAATGCTGACAATTAACCCTTATGTTGAGATCAACTTTGTTAGCCATCTGGTTTGTTATTAGTTTTGTGTTGTTAAGTCAAACCATGCACTATTAACGAGCAGGTTTGAAGTTTATCTCCCGTCCAGGCGATCGCCACAAAGTACTAGTACCGCAAACATCGACGTTTGTCTATAGCAGTAAATAAGTTTGTGACGATAGTCAGTTGGCAAACACTTAAACGCTTGTGTCTAGTTTACCGACCACTTTAGTAAAGTTGTAACTGCTGTAACTCTTTAGTTATCCTATATAAAGAATTCCAGCGATGTTTAGCCTAATAGCATAGCAGCATAGCAAGGAATCTGCTTGGGTTATTGTTGAGAAACTATTATTTATCCTTTATTTGTGGATAATTTGAGCCTTGCCTTCAATTCACCTTGTGAAGCTACTAGCTTTAGAAATCTAAGTTGGTTACTTTATAGCTGCATATGTTTTGTTCGTTAAATATATCAACGTCGCTGACTAAATAACATCTATATTCCGATCACGTATACCTTTTCAAATTTTAAATTATCATCCGTTGTCACCTACACGTTGAAATGATATCCTTATCTCAGGGTCAATTCTTTGACTTCTATTCAAAGTATCAAGAAAACATATTTCTTTTAGAAAGGGTTCACAGTTACAGTATGTAATTATGAATGCATTACGGATTTAAAAGGCTCAGCTCCTAGAAGCCTGGAAAGGTCAATAGGTCAACTAGTGGAGCTTTTCATCGGAAATGGGAGGTTTGGGGTTAACGTCCACTTGAGTCAATTTGTCCATCCTGGTCAGCAATAGTCTATTGATGATTCAGGATGATTCATGTGGAGTGAGGCAGATCTAGGATTAAGAATAAGATTACGGGAAGGCCTGGTTTGACAGCTCCTAAACGGCCAAACTAGAATGCTATAGAGCCTGTTGTGACTCGAGGCGGCAGTCGTTCAAATTAAGTCGATTATTAGATTCCTTATTCTTTGTATATTGTTATCCATGATCAGTACACACTAAATGTAAAGTGAATAACCAAACCATGATTAATTGGGCAGATCCAGGACTATGCACACGGGAAACTACATTGATACTTATAATTATCTGACAAAACCATACCCATATGATATGCGAATATCTTGAATGTCATAGGGAACTCTAAACGAGTGGCGCTACGAATGCCCTGAGATGCCGCAACGTAATTTTCCTCATAATGACTATACTGCCACTGCTATATTCGTGGCATTCACTGCTAGGTATATAAAAGTCGCTGTCTCTGTAACTTCAAGATTCCGATCACTTATACCTTTTGAAGTTCTAAATTATTCCACGTTGAAGATATCTGAAGAAAAAGTGATAGATGTTGTTGTGTGTATAGACACAGAACTGTTTCATCACAACTGGTAGCTCAGAGGTAGAGGAATCCGACACGATAGCGGAAGTTCCGATGTTCGATTCCCAAATAAATTACGACCAAGGCATGTGAACCCAGGTCACCTCTGCCGTCAGTCATACACACGACCATGCTTTTAATGCATGTGTTTTAAATAACCTCAACTGTCATTGCCAGATCTGTGATTTCATTATTTAGTCTGTCATCGAGCTTACTGGTCAGATTATGTCATTGTAACCTCTTTAGGGCCTGGGGCACCTGCAACTCAACTCAAACATTTCTGAGTTAGTCTAATAACCAAGGCATGACGCAGTGACCGTTAAATGTATTAACAAGTCGATTCCCACTGGCGGTATAGGTACACCTGCATACCACCTGTGAAATTGAGTCATTTCAGTACAAACTGTAGGTCAGTCAGTGCAGTGTGATGGACCATAATCAAATTAACCCTTAACATCGGCTGATGTTAATAATGAAAGCAAGTTCTTAAGTGTCATGTATTCTTTAAGCAGATTTTCGCAGGGAAGACAATTTTGCTGATGCACTCTTTGTACTAAGTGGTCGATATCTCTAAGCAGAGTTCCTCTGTCTCGAGTATCTGTAAACTAAATACCTACTCGATCTATAGTATAGAATAAAAGGAGCTTATTTTCATGTTAGAATCACTGGACTGTCTTATTGTCTTGGCTGTAACGCTGTCTCCAAGGTACAAGCTCGCCTCAATATAACCTCGGAAAACCACTTCAAATGCAGCACGTTTCCTCTGTAGTCTATGCCTTGCAACTTAAGTGGCTCACGCGAATCCACACAATAGCTTGCAAGACGCGACGCCAAATAACGTTAGTGTCACATTAATTGCTTTGGAGTAAACATGCGGCCGTATCACCTTATTAAAACTTGCCCTCGGGGATTGTTCAATACAAGAAGGTGGCAATTAAACCGCTACCCGCAGACTGTTCTAATAGCTTTCTGTCAACATCTTGCCGCGCTGTCAGAAACGACTTCCGATTGCTTACTTCCGGTTAGGGACCCATAGCTCTTTTTCATCTAAGGATACGACTTTCACGTAGATTTCATGGCACGTTGCATCCGTTTCTCGCGAGAGTTGCAGAGACAATGCTTTCTAGCTCCAGGAGGGGGAAATAAAAAGAAGTGATACTAACACACTATTGGCGGATTAAGTGGGACGTATGTACAATTAGGTACTACCCGGGTCCTTTTTTTTACGCTGTAAATAGAGCTCGGAGCCGAGTGAGCCTCACAAATGCGGCTGGCTCGGGCAAAAAGCTGACTTTAGTTGTAAGCCGAGTTCCATGGCTCAACTCGGTTTGCAAATTGTCGACTGGCTTGAACTGACCTGAAAGCCTATTCTTTTGATGATATGACAAAGTATCCATTTTCGGCCAAACAAGTTATGGTTCTCAGGTACTCTTTTTCAGATATCGACTTTGTTTTTACATTTTTAGTATGTTTCAATAAGAATGTGGTATAATCAGGGAAAAGCTTGATAATTTGCTCAACAGGTAAAAGCACTACATAAGAAAGGGAATCTTATCAAAATTGTGTTATTTTACCTTCTTGCAAGATAAAAATTAATTAAAATCGTTGATGCGGTAGTTAAATTTGACGCGGGCTGTGCCTGAGAACCATGCTTTATCTTAACAAGTTATCTATATTACCTGCGACGAATTGCATCCATTTTACATTTAACTAATTGGTGTTTAATATTGAGTTTTGCCTATATCCTGATGGTTTCACAAGCCAACATTATCATACTTAAGCAATCACACCGTTTCCTTTCAGCGACAAAAACAAAGGAAAAAAACCGAAATCTTAACATATTTTTATGGGCATTTTTATTTGTAAAAGAATTATCCTTTTGTGCTAATTTTCTTCTCAAGCCAGACTGTGCTGCACCTATTCGGCTCACATTCGCTTAATGAAATATCGGCGGCGCTTCCTGATAAACTCGGCTGACTCGGCTTAATCTTAACTCGGCTGGCGGCGGCGCATAATAGCGGCGACGCCAGGCTCTACGCACGAACTAGTTTTTGAAAATATCTCATTTCATTTTAATTTTATGAAAAAAGAGCAAGTTTTAGATATTTCGTATATTTGTATCTTATTCTTACGTGTACAGTCAAAACAGGTAATAATAAAACCGTGGGAATTTTTGAACTTCAATAAAACGTCCTAAAATGTGAAAGAAAAAATCGGCGAACGTTTTCTCTTACTTTACTTTTCTTTCCGTCTTTTTTTGCAGTGGATTCCCAACACAGCTCATTTCAAAAACTAAACTTTGGTTAGGGTAATAATCATAGGTAACATATTTTAACCTGATATTAATTTTTTGACATTGACTCAAATTTTAAGGTCTTCAGGTACATATCCCATATTATTGCTCAGTTGCGGGCACCCGGGGTTTTGGATGAGGGCCTTTACGCGATCGAGCGAAGATTATTAATATAAGGTTATATTATCTATTTGTATCGTATGAATATACCTGAGGTGCGACGTAGTCTAGATGTGAGGAGAGTTCAATATTGAGACTCAGGGTAAAATCACATACAGAATACAAGTAATAGAATTCAACATGAAACAACTGCTCCAATAATAATAATATCCTGTGAGACAAGTACACGAAAAGAGGAGTTGGTGTCATATAATTCTGTTATTTTGGTAACAGAAAAATGATAAAGACAAAAATATGAAAAAGAAAAAAAAAACCTAGCTCAACCAAAGAAATGTTGATCGGTATAAGATAATATTTTAACAACTCATGGCGGAGCGTTATATTAAATTCCTCTGAACTCCTCCATATATGCTATTACTAATACTGCACGCAAACATGAGGAAATGATAAGGAATATGGTGTCCTCATTAAAACCGACAGATTGTCATGATATAAATATTTCTCGGGCGCAGTAGACCTTTATTCTTTTCTGTAAAGGCCGTTGTCTCAGATCAGCCAGGCCGTTGACGGACTCAGAATAGCAGGAAAGGTAGACGCTTGCGTCATTACCCCATTTGTTTTATTTAATACAACACATTCCAAAGGCCACGATGATAGAGTGGCCATACATCTCGCGCCTCGGTGGCATCTCGCGAGATTTGGCGGAATAATCCGAAAACCCTGTCACGAACTTCAGAGAGACTCCTGCGGGCATTTTTAGAGGCACAAAGACACTTCTTTGGCCCTGCATTGAAGCATACTCGGAAATTACGCATAGCCCGTAAAGCCTGCTTTGGGAAGATCTATAGACAAGAATGTGGACAATATTTGAGATCCACCGGGGACTGAATCAAATCTGACAGGCTGATGAACAAGCCGCCCTGGCGAAGCCCAGCAACCTTGAGGCTTTTGAGAGCCTGATTACACGAGTTATTACTGACGTTATGTCAACAGCAGATCACCATATATAAACAATCCCCTCTCACTTAAGCTCTCATTTTCTCTCTCTCAAAGGCATTAACCGGCTCTATCTAGCGCTTAGTTCTCTCTCTCTCTCTCTCTCTCTCTCTCTCTCTCTCTCTCTCTCTCATACTGACGTATGTACTCATACTTAAATTTAATAAATCACGCACGCGAGCAGTAACTGATTGATAACGTACACACACAAGCACTGAGTTTTTGTACGACGTGCAAGTTTAATTCACCCTCTCCCATTATGATTCTTGATTAATACCCTCTTGTCTTTCTAGCCAAAGGAATTCTCCTTCGTTCACTTAGGCAACTGATGCTTAAGTTACCAGTTTTGGTCATACTCACAGTTACCCTCGAATAATAGTTTCTTCGAAGCAAAAAAAAAATATATATATATTTATAGTTAGTATTCTTGCGGTCCCTCTCAAAGACCAGAAACCAGTTTATGGTCTTACTTAAGTATAGATACAACTATAATTCCTGGTCAGTAGAATGATTAAAATACACGTCCTCAACATATCCAGGGATTTCATATTCATACATCGTGCGACGGACTAGATATGTGTGTATACATGGTGAACGGCCAACACCTTAGTCAGCGGCTTTTGGGAAAATATTCCCAGGTCAATTGTTCAGGTGTTTGGCTGCTTTTTTTGTCTGAACATTCAAGACTGCCAAGATAATTGTTTTCTCAGTACAGCCAAAAAAATATTAGCACAGACCGCACTTCCCTATGTACATGGCCACCTTTGGCGCAATGGTTTTATTGTGCAGACCGCGGCCGCTCACTCAGTGAAAAACGAGTTGTTCCTATTCGTGATTTTAACTTTTATGGTCCAGGAATACTTTGCACTGCCACATTGACACGGGTGTGGTCTCTCAGCCCAGAAGTGAATGGGTACTGATCATTGGAGGAAGGCAAATGTAGAACGAAATTACCTTCTACCGCCTGATATAGCTGCTTGTATGCTCCCCAGGGAGCCGAGCAAAGCTACGAGAATGAACACGCCCGAAAGACCAGGAAGGCAAAGTGGATGAGACTGACATCGTCGGTGATGTATCGGACTCTAAACCCCCATATGTTATCCGAAATATACTCTCGATCTTGTTTTTAAATCCTGTTATGTCTTCGCTCCTGTTCAAACATTTATCAGGAATATAGAAAAATAAAAAGAAAATGACTGTATCTTGCATTCTCTGAATATTAAATTGGCTGGATCCTTCCAGTTGATTTGATAAATGTATGAAATATTGTACGACATAACATATCGGGACATAAGTAAAGCAGGTCTTGCTGAAATCCCATGCAGTTTTGATAAAGTTAATATCTATTTTTAGGTTTTATCTAAAATCAAATCAGCGTCTCTCCTGACCTGATAGTATTATTCTCAAATTTGTCCCGTCCAGACTCGCTTTATTCTTGTCCCGATGAAAGACTTCTGTTAGATCTAAAATATGAAAGTTAAATTTAGCCAGAAACGTTTAATTTTTGTGTTATATAATGCGTCTTTTCTCTGATTTAAGGGGGTATGTTTTACCCTGACGGTTTGTTTACCTTTCTGTGAGAAACGAAATTGAGATATTTATAAATATATATAGACCAGCTAATTCAGATTTAAGACACATCTGCTCATGCAACACTTTCATTCTGATTCTGCTCTCTATGACGTCATGTTGTATCCAGCTGACGTCATCACCTACACTTATTTTAATCACACCTGCACGATATAACGATGCATCGGTCGTTTCAAAGGGACGGTTATAAAATGAAGACGCAAACATCTGTCCTTACAACAAGTTTTTAACAGGTATTTCCCTTGCTTCCAAGGGCATACCTAACGTGGTAAATGATCGCTGATGTTTTCTTTATCTACGGAATACTCGAGCTAGGTATGTATCACAGGTAGAAATATTATCCGATCTCGTCGGCACCAATACGTTCAGCACACTGAGCAGGATCGGACACAAAATATAACGACTCTGCTAGTTAAGGACTGTAGGTAAAAACCTATGCCCACAAGGCACTTCGGTCCTTAATACACCAGCGGCGAAGGTATAAATATAATAAAAGTGTAATGTGATCTGTTCAAATACGTTGGATAAGAAATATTCCAAGGCAATTTAGATAAACATGGGCGTATTCGTGGTATGAACTTGATATTGAACATGATATAAATAATATTTTGTTATAATTTGGTAACTGTTCACAGCTAGCCCCTGTGAAATGTTAAAAAATGTTTGATTTTGAAGCTTTACAATTGAGACAAGTATAGTCACGGCATTCCACAATGTAATTCCCAACTAGAGGATGTTCGTTTTGTGATAAAATGATCCCTGGCGGAATAGTGATATGTTCACGCCTGCAAATGTATATATATATATATATATATATATATATATATATATATATATATATATATATATATATATATATATATATATATATAACAATTGCATCAACAGTGACTTGTAGCTATCGTAAATATATGAAGATTATGTGAAGGATATGGAATCATACAACACGTATGTTCTTATGGTTGTCCGTCCGGTTATCTACCCGTTCTGTTATTGTAAAAGGAGGTTTAATTTTTAAAAAAAATATGATTCAGTTCTACATGGATGCATTTTGCAGAGACGACATCTGGTGGGGTGATCTGGAACTAGGAATATACGTTATATTTCTGATATGACGGAGGATGAATGGGCTCTGTGAGTGTTGTCTTTTTGTCTCTTGTATTTTGATATTTATGAAGAATAAATTATCCACTTTTGGTGCCCATTATGTGTCAACACAATTGGCAATTCTTTTAGGACAGTTACTGTGTCCTATGTCCAATATCCAAGATCTAAATTATCTTAAATTAAAAAAAAAAATAATCACGAATAAATTGGAAAAATATAGATAAAATCATAGATGTTACGGTATAATAAGTCTTTTATACTGAGTTGTGCTGTTCATCAAGTTTTTATCGGCAGAATCTTCCACTAAATTCACTCTCATAAAAAAAAATGAGAATGATCCCAAGATTTAACAATATAGCCAGAGACTGCTTGAACTATTCCCAGGACTCTAAAGCATGTCTGCTGAAAAAAGTCTTGAAATGTCACTATATGGGAATCTTACAAAGAATTTTTCTTTTGAAAGAAGGGCTTTTGCTGTCATTTCTCTTGTCAACTAAGCCTCCAGCAATCACGGAGCAACTTCCTATGTCCATGTTTTTGTACTGTGTCCCAGCTGACAACAACATCTTATATGTGATTTGAAGCGCCAACAGATTGGTTCCTAGGCTAAATTTGTCAGCGCCTCAATTGTGTTGGGTGGTACCAGTCTATATTCTCCTATCTATATACAAACCTAAAATTACCATCTTTTTAGCTAAGACAGATATAAGCTGTAGCCTTTAACACAAGTGAGCATTGTCTTGAGCAGCGACCACTGGTGGAGACAAACAGGGTAAACAGTGGCGTCAATTTATGTTCCGGGGGGGGGGGGGGATATTGAAATATCACATTGCTCCAGTATTATTTTATTTAAATATATATATATATATATATAATTTAATATAATTTATTACTCAGCTGTCGATGCTGATCCTTCGAGAAGAAAGGCAAAAAAGAAACCAAAGTCGATAATTCTCATTATTAATTTATTCTATTTGAAGTGTATAATCTTATTTTTGATTTTATTGATCATCAAATTTTGCTTAAAAAAAGGGGGAATACACCCCCCCCCCCCAATCATCCAGTATTGACACCCCAGGTGATAAACGATGTAAAATTCATGCTTTAGACATCGTTTTCTCGTATTTATCATGAGTGTATAACAGGTAGATATAACAAGCATACATTTTGAGCGGGTTTAGACTAAGTTATGAAAGGAGGGCTACAGATTTCCATGTTTTTAAGTCTAACACCGTACCTGCCTCAATCTAAGAATTTATCTATTTCCAGCTGATCGTAAAATCATGGCTCCAGTCATCCTAAATGTTTTGCGTAAATTAAAATAATGATTAATTAAAATAAAGATTTATTAAAATAATAATTAATTAAAATAATGATTAATTAAAATAATGATAAAATCAAAGTTATAATAATTATAACAAAATAACTATTTCATATTATTTCTCGCCATGATTTAAACCGGATTGTTTGGAATGGTAAATTAAATTAAAAAATAAAATTAATTTGATTACCAATATATATATATATATATATATATATATATATATATAATTATACATATATATGTTATTATTATTATTATTATATTACAACATTTTTATAGCGCTTTATCCAATAAGATTATCGCTCTAAAGCGCTTTACATTAGGCAGTCATGTAAAATGAAAGAGTTGAAAAAACACTAATATCCATTTAGAGACTAGATTTAAAAACCTAGTCTCCAAGTTAAAACCGAAAGTCCATTTAAAGTAAAAAATTAATATATGATAAAAGCAATAGGATAAGAGATGATAAAAAAACTAATTATTCCACTCAGTTCATGGCTATAATGCTGATTAAAAATGAAGTCCTCTGCAGTAAAACATAGTGACTCGCACTCTCACTATTTGGCGCTATTTATCAGTGTGTGTGCCTGTTTTAAGAGATGGGTTTTTAGTCCTTTGCGGAAAGCCAAGAGCGATGGTGCATCCCTTAAAATGTCAGGAAGTTCATTCCAAAGTGTTGGTGCAGCCGCTTTAAAACTACGGTCACCATATGTTACAGTCCGCGTTTTTGGTACGACAAGCAAGGACTTTGAGGAGGATCTTAGAGTCCGAGCAGGTCGGCGGCGTTGCACAAGGTCACAGATGTATTGTGGAGCAATGCCTGCAAGTGCTTGGTATGTGAACACCAGGACCTTGAACTTGCATCTATATTCCACCGGAAGCCAATGAAGACTGGCCAACACAGGTGAGATGTGGTCCCTTCTGCGTGTCCTTGTGATAAGCCTGGCAGCAGCATTTTGTACTCTCTGTAGGCGATTCATAAGGGTGCGTGGTATTCCATATAGCAGAGAGTTGGCATAGTCCAGCCTCGATGTGATAGTGGCTTGAACTAGTGTCCTGCATGCATCTGCTGTAATGTACTTCTGGATGGCACCGATGTTCCGCAGCTGAAAATAGCAGGTCCTGCTAATGGCATTTACTTGGGATGCCATGGTGAGATGACAATCCTGCACCAGGTCAAGAACCTAATGTATAATCGTTAGAAAAATGGAAAGAACAGTTAGGAAATTAATTTTATAAAAACTTGCATTCAATTTTTTATTTATTTTTTATTTTTATCAAATAATTTATATACTATGCTTTATAATAATTTTTTCAGATAATAAATGATATATAAATCACACTGCTTTTAATTAAAAATAGGAGAACGTTTGATATTTTATATATATTTTTTCCGATATATTGGGAAATTAGTTATACGTTAATTGCTGAGCAGACGCCTGACGTGTCCAAACAAAACCCTGAGTTTGTCTGCACAATCCAAATGCGTTTAAAAGGACCGCGAGTTGGGACTTCGTGAACTACTCAGGTCGATTAAGAAAATAAAACTTTGTTCAAACATCTGGTAAGTCATTCAAAAATCACTAGGCATGAAGTGGTATCCTTAGCGATTGCGCTGTATTCCTGGGAGGAAACCCTAATTAAAGTTTTTAAAAAGGTTCATCCCTCTTACAGCTTACGTTATACTAGAGAAAGGTGATATTCCCTGTTTGTATTGTCTTATTGATAAAATGTGTATATTTGGTTGAAAAATTATAACTTGGCATACAACAGGCAGCATGAATGTTAAGTTTCGGCCTAAAAGGGATTTCATTTAAGAAAAATTTATAATTATTAATACCAAAACGCCCACATGACATTGATAGGTTTGATACCACGAAAGCTTCCATAAAATCACGAAGTATAATGCTGTGCGCAGGTGTGTTATCATCGGTTCGACCAGGTATTATTGGCAGTGTTACTTAACCAGTAAGCAGAAAATACAAGAAATTGTCGTAACCTGAAGCAGAACCCAGTTGTTAATAGTATTTTAATTAGCAATTCTCGAATCGCAAGTTTCCCTTACTTATAAAACAGTATCTTATTGTATTCGGTCAACATCGCCAGCATATGAGACCTATATATAACATAAATAAGTGACCTAATAAACTGTAAATGACACTTTACCATCATAGTTACAAAAATCCATGTTAATAACATTGATATTCAATCGTCGAGCTTGTGTAAAGGGTAGAGAGTTTGGAGAACGTTCTGAAAGGTCGTACTATAAAGGAAGTAGATGTATATAAAAAGGCTCCCGACGTTCTTCGCAGTCGACTGAGTGGGAGAACCTTTTAAGGTTCCAACTAGAACCTTACACACGGGCTTCTTTATGGAACTTCCTTAGGGTTCTATTATGAAATCTTAGGTGTTCCATCTAGAACCTCTACAGACGTTCAAAGAATGTTGATAATTTCAAAGACCAAATATGAAAAACAAATTAGCATAGTTGTATCCTATATAAATCCTTCTGAAAAACATGTTTGAGGAACACATTTATCTTGTGAAAACTGTACAACAAACAGAGAGCATTAGCACACACACACACGCAAATTAAATGAACATTTATTTAAACTTTTTATTCTTTTTTTATAACCGAAACTAGGATATTGATCGGATATTGGGTCTGACCAATCTTAAAATGGGCCAGATCGGAAGATGGCGTGCAATTTATATATATATATATATAATTTTAAAAAATCTCTAGTTTTGAAGCACTGGTTACTAGGATCTGCACTTATTTTGTACATTCTTGCACTTGTGATACAGAGTTCGTTAACACCGAGCTCTAACAGTTTCGTGTCGTTTTCTCAACATTGATACATATGAATTATGTACATTATTCCTGATATATACAAACAGCAAACAGTAGGTCTTGAACAGTTTAAAATGCATGTCTTCGTATATAATACGGATACAAACGGGGGCGAAATATAAGAAAAATGGAAATTTGGTATAACATACTAAATATTATCATTCTAGTATCCTTGATACGATTTAATTAATTTATCCCATCAAATAATGCGCAGGTTCAATTAACTCGACATTCTCGCAAATCCTCTGAGCACCGCATTTTTGATTGTGTCAAAGACCAAAAGAAGTAGCGCGTTATTCCCTTTCTAACCATTGCCAGATTAGAGGAACCTAAGAGACCCAAGTTTAATTTCATTGTTGTAACAAACTTTCGTTCACTTATAGATCTAGTCGATGACTTTCCAACAATATGACCGTGTATCAAACAGAGCACAGTGACACGGATCGCTACCTTTGACTCTTCGATTAAGTGTCAGGAAGAGAACTAAGAGCACGCCTGTGCGTCACTGTAGCCGTGGGATTGTCCCTGGAGAGATGTCCGTAAGAACCCAATAAATATGGCATTTAAGAATGCAGTATCAACTTATAAGTCAACGCAAGATCAAAGCTTTTCCAAGTGACTTAAGGGCAGAACAAACTATAAGATAGCAGCACCGGTTGTGACTACCATATTAAGATCAAGGAAAAAAATCAAATTGTCTTCCCTCAGTTATGACCTCTTGAATCACATCAATTTTCAGTGCCAATGTAAAATATTCCTTCGAACAACGTATGAATGGTGAAACACATTCTGAACCTATCCACAGAGACGACCACCCCTCCAAAGTATCCATTTATTTATCTTAGCCGAATCAAGGATAATTTGTCATATATACATGAGCAACTTTATAACATGACCAAATAAGGAATATTAAGAAAGTGGGTCCTACACAATATGTATACTTTGAGAGACTGCGACCAACTTTTTTTACACTTTAAGAAAACAGGGTTCCAGATATAACCATAAAAGAGTGGACTGGGCGGGGAACCTTTTAAGGTTCCTGCTGGAACCTTTAAAACGGGATCCTGTTAGAACCTCCCGAGGGTTCTTCTATGGAACCTGTAAGGTTCAATGTAGATCCTCTTTAAAGGTTCTGAGAGGAACCCCCAAGTTTCTTCACGATGGACTGAGCGGTGAACCTTGAAAGGTAATTGATGGAACCCATGTGTAGGGTTTATTATAGAATCTTCAATGTAGGTTTATTTTAGAAAAAACCGTCCAGGATATATCATACGTTTAGGATAAATTTATCACGTCATATGTCCATATTTAAGGAAAAGAGTTCTGATGGATAATATGAAAAATTATAAACTAAAGCATTTCTCATAAAAGTGGGTAGTTGCAAGGATCATAGCTGAAAATCATATATATACTTAACCCTGTCAATATAACGAATCTTCCCAGTTGAAATTAAAACACATCTGTTAAGAAAACACATTTTATATTTATTTGTAAAGATCCACCAATTTGAAAAATGTGCAACGGCCAAAAAGGATTAGCAGACGTATGCACCTAAATAAAGTAATGGGGAATTTGCGATACAGAGTTCGTGAACACCTCACACAGTTCGGAGACGTTTCTCAAAATTAATTTAATCCCCTTGTAAGGAATCGTTAGGAGTAGAGTCTTTGATACTTCAGGTAAATCTTATGTTTCGCTGGCATTTAATTTTTATACTAACAATAAAGATTGCATACTCCGCACTGTCTCTCTTACCAGCACACACAAAACTACCCCCAACAATAAACATCAAAGGTGCCCCAAAATGTGCTGTTCTTTGTGGGTTTGATAGCTGTTGTACGTCAATGATATATTTTTCGTGAATGTTTGTGTTTTCTTAGGTATATGTTTGTCTCTTTGATTCCATGTCATCTTGTGTAGTAAATCTGTTTTATAAAATCAAAACTTGTTCTTTTATAAAACAAAATCATATGAATCATAGCAACATTTTATCGACAAACAACAGGTGGTGCTTGGTGTCTAACAAGATGTTTGTATGGCAGGTACGGCTGACACGCCCTAGTTAGCAATTTAATGGTACACAAGTCCCTTAAGCAAATGAATTGGTTCTATGTATACAAGTTTTCATCGAAAACGATATCTCTGCGTGGAATGAATAAGCTGTCTGATCTCCGAAACATCGCAGCGATTGAAATCATCATTGATTCAGTGTCAGCATATCCCAATTGCGTATTGGGTGCTAGGTTAAGGAAATTAGATACATATTCACACATTGCCCTCGTCAAACAGGTAAACAGGTAAACACACTACGCACTGGGAGAAATTATACAAGCTTCATACCCTGCAAACATTTTGGTTTCTTACCACCAGTTGTTGAAAATTGATTAACATACGTTCCTGGTCTGTGTATTGTTTCTATTTGGAACCCCCCCCCCCCTCCTCAATCTCTCTCTTTTTCTCTCTCAGAGCGAGTGGATAGTATTTCGAATGTAAACGTCGGCAAACTTACAATGTTTTGACAAGAACCCGAAATATCTTTAACACGAAAGATTTTAAACCACATAAACAACAGTTAATTCATACAATATCAATTTTGAACAATATATACGTGTATTTTTCACAAATGTATATTTTAACAATCAAAATACGTATTTTTTTCTAATATTCTTAATTGCCTAGCTTTAAATATACATTATCTTGTTTTGAGAAACTTATTTCTACATGTTGAATAAAAATATTATTACTATTCAACATGCTGAATGAGTTTCTCGAAACATAAAGGCTTTTAAAAATCAATGCCTGTCTGCCTCTGTCTCTCATTCCCATGCTCTTTTGTATTGGTTTCGTCTCCACAAAAATTAAATACTTTGTTTCATTCTGGAGGCGGCCCATTTTCAGAAAATAAATGTTGCGGTAAATAAAGAAAATTGATTATACTTTGAAAACAACTCTCTTTTATTCGTGCGATAAGACAAATAATAGAGAGATATTTAAGTCTGTATGTCAAATAGTATTGGGAGCTTATCAGAAGAGAGATAAGATAAGGCAGTACATTTAACCAGAATATGATTAGAATAATTTGTATTACATACTTGCAGAAATGACAGTCAAATATATCTTAATGCAACATCTGATTGTATTGATTATGGTCATTTTTTGTGTTCTGTGCTTGTAGTATATGTAACGTTAAAGTATTGAGGTAGACTTTGTTATTGATGTTTGTCACAGCCAGACAGCCTTAAGCATGGTTCCCAGCCTGCTTTGCGCGAGGCAGGCTGCGAACTATGCTAAAAAAAAATCTTTTCGAAATTCTTGGCGTTATGTGCCATATCGGTAAAGCAAGGGGTATATAGTGTAAAGGAAAATGATATTTGTACCGTTAATATACAAGATTAGTTCGAAACACATTGACTAATAAATGTACAAATTATGCTTATTTAATGTGGTACAATTATCTCATTTATTATTCCATTAAAATAAAATGTACAGTGAAACTCCTACTTGCGGACAACTCTGTAAGGCGGACAACTCACTAAAGTGGAAACTAAACCTCAGTCCCTTAAAATTTGCCTCTATATTATGTTTAATATAAACTCAGTAAAGCGGACAACTCACTATCCCGGACAACGGACAAAATTTCCCGTCCTGCCTGTATATCCAGTACGTATTTCCACCCTCTAAAGCGGACAGACATCACGAGTTATATTTTTTGTTCATATATCTGTCGGGGGACAGCCCCAGGAAAAGCGTACTTTAGTGAACCATCATGATGTTACATGTGAATATACAGTCGAAATAGTTGTTTATTTGAATAAATGTGTAGATATCACAATCATTACTTTATTAAGTTTGGCCGGTCAATCAGAAAACAAAATCTAAGCTTTCAAACAGCTTTTCATTTGACAAGACAACCATTAAAAACTAAAGTAGTGAGCCTTAATTTAATATTCCGTTAAAATAAAATGTGCATGTAATTATTTTTAATTAATTTTTTAAATTCAAAATCTTAAATATTGTGAAATAATTATTGTTACTAGTGGTGGGCAGATCATCGATTTTTTTCGAAAGTCAGCCGGTTTGCTGCCACTTTCAAGCGCTCGATTACGTAAGGCAACTATCGATTACATCATACTCATGATTGTTTTTACCTGAATGTCTTTAAGTTATAGGCAAAAACTAGTCTTCAATTTTTTACAACATTCCGCGTTTCATATAATGAGTCTGTGTTCCCAAATAACCTCCGTATATAGCTGGGTATGACACGGTAGATGAGAGAACGGAGGACTTATTAAACGTCTGTGAACTGGCAGGGAGCTGCAAAATTAGCGGAGAGTTTTCTAACGAGATGTTCATTGCAAAATATGGGCGGTATGGCGTTAAAATGCTCAATATTGCTCCAGGTCTATGCTCAACTGATGTCAGGTGCCGCTGCCGTATGAGTAATTATATTTTTAGCTTCCAATTACTTATTCTTTAATTTTTACCAAAAATTATATGGGCCTGTAATTTTATGGCAGGCCTGTGAAACCAGTGTGCATGTCGGCAGTCATCATAATTGTTATAAAAGTCCTGGTGGTGAAGTTAAAATGATACACGGGAGTATTCATGCATGAGGGCCAGCATGTAGATGTCCTGGACTGTGGTTTAATTATTGATTACTATAATCAATTAATATGAAACTTTGAATAGCATATCTTAGTGATATAAGGAAAATATAAAAAGGCAAAAACTTCTTTTCGTCAGGTAGAATTTCTAAGACATGCCGGCTGGGTTAAGAGAGTACAGTTTCACAGATAATTGCACATATCTTTATATTTGTCTGAACCGATTAATAATCGATCATCGATCGGTTTGCCCAAACCGATGATCGATTATGAAAAAGGAACCGACTCCCACCTCTAATTATTACCAATAATATTAATACAATTTTAATATTTCAACATGATGAAATAATCGGGCAGAAATAAAAAAATGAATTCCATTTGCAATAATTTATAAACAATATTGTAAATATTTTTTATATGTCAATCAATATATAACAAGCCTTTCGTCGGTTCTATTATATTATATATTTTCTTATCCTTTTTTCATATACCCACCTGAAATGAATATTTCTGAACTAAGACTGTTTTTTTCATATCTGAATGTCTGAATATTTTAAATATATATTTTTACAAAGGTAAAGATGATTCAGCCAAATCCCGCAGTGAATGTTAAGGAAAGCAAGTCTTGCAGTATGACGTTTTTAGAAGAAAAAAAGAGCTCAGTGCTGCGCTGGCTATAGTCGGAGGGTCCATGTTAACACCCGTCAACGTCAGGCATAATTGGTTTTAGATATATTACTAATATAAATTTGACAAGAGAATCAGTTTCAGTGTTTTTACTAGTGGTAGGAATTGTTTTTAAAATCATAATCGTTGATGGAAAATAAAAACTACCGATGATCGTTTATTAATCGATTATATGTTGTATTTTTTATATTATCTTGAAATATACTGTATACTAGTACCTAGAATATTTACCCAAACAGTAGTCTGACATATACATTGGTATTCTCAATTGAAACACCAATCCACCCGCATTCAGGGTCGACTTGCCGTCGGACGTTTGTTGGCTGCGCAGGGTTCCGTTTTAATGCTGTTCGTTACTTTGTGTTCGTATATATCTGACAGGATTAGATTCTTTGCATGTGTATACATAATAGTTTTCAAACGATTATGCAAAAATACAATCGATTGAATTGATTTTGCAAGAAACGACCAATTATCGATTTAATCGATTAATCGGCACACCACTAGTTTTCAATAGCTAATGATGGTACACGTTTAAAGAAGCCTTTGTATACTTATTTTAAGCAAAACAAGAATGTTTAGTCTTAAAAAAATATTTAGTCTTTAAAGAAACAAAATTATAGCCTTATGTTAAGTACATCTTTAAGTAGCTCTCGTTTACCTCGATTAATTATCCATTACTGGGGCGTATAATCTATATTATAATTGTATCCTGGCGACTGGTGGTGCCACCTTAATCTTTTCTAGTTTTCTTGCTTTTAATACCCCCATCATCGTCACTTTACTGTTCTGTGAGGTTTTCAAATAAAAAACTAAAGGACAGAGTTCTTTCATATTATGCAGATGCATAGATATGAGTTCATGGATGAATTCTATTTAAATGAGGGTCATGACCTTTACTATGAGAGTGGCCTTGACCTTGAATATACCCAAATTTGTTGAAAAACAAACAAAAACATTGTTTCTCAAGGGGCTTGATGCTGTTTTTCTGAAAATCCGAATGGAAAATGTCATATAATTTGTCGAATGATTTTAAAATCCTGTGACCTTGACCTTGACTTTCAAGGTCAAATTTGCCGATATATATGATTTCTGTTTCTAGGATCTTTTTTTTCAAGACCAGTGACGGTGACGCTGGTTTTCAAGGTAAAATCTACCAATTGATAGGATTCTTGTTCACCCAATAACTTTTTAAATATAATTCTCTTTCCTTTAAATATGACACAAAGATATTTCTACCATGGAAAATTTTTTTTTTCAAAACCAATGACCTTGACATTGGTTTTCGAGGTCAAATCTGTTTAAAACGCATGATTTTAGAAGACCCAATTAATTTTGAAAAACTGCTTTTCTTTTCTTCAAATTTAATACGCAAATTGTCTCCACCAAGATGTCGGACAGGATGTCCCTGGTTGCCTTGGTCTCGTCCAGTGTCAGTGTACGCTTCTGAAGAACGAGGTCTGTTTATGAGGGGGTTGCCTATATGTCTAGTCATCGGTGGTGGACCTCGATCTTTGCCTTGGAACTCTTCTGTGACCACCCCTCGGTAATGACCGTTTATTGACCTGCCAGGTATGTTCAAAGAGGGATCTTTTCCATATTTCCCCGATATATCTTGGAAAATTTTGCATTAATATGCAAAGTGTCTATCGCGAGATAAAACGCAAGGATCAATGCATTAAATTTTGAAGTAATTAAGATTTCCATAATTAAAAAAATCAAATGATTATATATATGTATATATATATATATATATATATATATATATATATATATATATATATATGTGTCATTGTGACATTAGCGAGAGACAGACCAGTTCACCTGTGTGTTGGTAAAGCGTGAGGCTTGAGGTTGGGTAAGGATCCGGGCGGAGGTAATCAGGCTGCGACTACACTTCAAGTTACATGTGTTACTGTTTGTGATTCTGCCTTCTTACATGTATAACTGTTTGTGATACTGGATTCCTAGATTTTTTTTAAATACGTTGGTAAGGATGTAACAATGGATGCCACGAATGCTTTGTACTGTATTCCAAAAAAAGCTTACGCAAGGTTGTCTCTTGAATTGAGAAAGTATACAATGTCTGACGTGTGTTCCTTTCATCTTAGTTGAGGGCGTGCCCTTTATCATACAAAGCTATTCTGCTAAAGTAGAAAAGACCAACTCTTGCTGTTTGTCCTCTACTCAATAAACCTTTGTGTGTCGCGTACCGAGCGCCTGTAGATTTAACATTCCGCACCTGCTCATTTCCGGATAATTACACTGATGTCTTTGTCCTGACGGCTAATATCATGACAAGAAGCAGATACAACGTTCAATGACACGAAAGGCTTTTTGTTGTGTAAATAATCAAACACATTCAGTAGTATCTGGAATGAAAGAATCATCACGGGTTTGGGTCAGTTCTCAATGTTTTACACGTTCGTGACCGTGGTTAATTGACTGTCACGGCCTTGCCCCGGGGTAAGTTGTTATCCGTCTGTTTTGATGACAATAATACCCAAGCTATTTAGCATGTTGCTTTGTTTTCCTTTTTACTCCTAACGGAATTTTCCATGAAAATAAGCCATATCTTATAATTAATCTTACTAAATTGTTTTTTTTTATATTTTCAATTTTAGCAACTTTATTTCTTTTCTACAGTCAAGAATTTAAAAATTTTATACAATAACCATAGTGTTTTCTTTTGTATTCACTTATTATCACAACCAAACCTGGTCATTAAGAAGGATAATTGTTTATATACAGATTTACACAAAGGCCTACTTTTAACATATATTTTATGAAAAATTTTATTACTTTAACCGCTAAGTCTCGCTCAAGTTTTGAAAATTAAAAGCGGTAACACTTGGATATAGCTCATTTTCAACATAACCGAATTTTAGTGTACCATCTGTTCATGTTGCTTTAGAATGTTCGACTGTCATTAATAAAGATTTTAATACTCTTATTATTCATATAATATATATAGTTCATCTAAAAATTGAAACATGCAAACAACATGAGAAATTTGAAAATTAAATGTTATAGTCGCGAGATTTATAAGGAAAACTGCATTTTTTATGTTGGACCTGTTCAACACCTTGTGTTGCTTTATTTGGTTTTAAGTATGATGAAATATACTTTTGAAAAATGGTTCCATCCTTTTTGTAATGCTGATTTACCTTTTTTTGTCTACGCAGATATTTTTAATTTTCTTTTAATTAAACTGTGACCAGGTAGTAGTGCTTCCCCATTATTATTGCTCCAAAGAAAAATAAACAACGTTAATACTAGTTTTGCATGCAAACAGTGCTTCAGTACAAAAACCGGTGTCTTAATTCGTTAAACCAGTCCAATAAAACGTCCAGGGATGTCTAAAAAGTAAACCGCATGTTGTCTTGGGTAGATGTCTGTTTACCAATTAAAACTTTTAATTAAGCAAGCTTCCAATTATTCTCTCACAGGAGTGCAAATGGGCTTGGTCTCAGTACAAGCATATTGCACGTTACGTGACACGGGAGAGTAGCCGAGCACCTCAGAGTCGAGGGAATCAACTTTTTACTGGAGATTAAAAAGAGAGGTTCAGTAGTTCTCAAAACGAGGTTCCTCTCTTGACCTGGACGGCCGTGAGGGGGGGGGGGGGGTTGCTTATGGCGACATTCGGCTCACGGTCGACGACATTTTTTCGTCAATATTAGTTCCGAATATTGATCGGGATCTTAACATTGAATAATGGTGCGAATTTTTCGATAAAATATTAACAAGAAATTTCCGACAAAAGAATCTGTAAAATTGCTTAAAATACAGGTTTACAGTATTGTCTTAAAAAAAGCCGACAAACAGCCCCCTTGTTTCAAGGCAACTAGTATGCTAGGAAATATCTCGACGCTCACAACATTTTTTTCCTTGATACACACAGTAAGAAAGATGTTCAATATCTATTTATTTTCAAACAATTGTATAAAAAATGTATGTAAGTTTCTCGTGGGAATTAATCTTGGCAGGTTTATTCATGCGGACAGGACAGACATTCATATACACGGTCAACAGACCGCAAGCTTCACTAGCGAGACAGTTCGGTCCGCTTTTATGTCACCCCATAACACACCCCCTCCCAAGAGCATTCTGCTATCAGAACAAGAAGAATTATCCCAGGAGTCACACTTTTGTGAGCTTATTCCCTGGGCCACAAAGTTTACCGTCACGTTGGACGAGCCCCCATTTTGTTACGAAGACAAATTTTCAGGGGAAAATTCTGGGCCGATCCGGGATACGAACCCATGTCGGTGGCGCACAAGTCCGGCGTACCAACCGCTTCGCTAGAAAAGCAAGCTTCACTAGCGAGACAGTTCGGTCAGCTTTTATGTCACCCCGTAATAATATAAAACATTACAAGCCCAGCTCAGTCATGCAGATCTCTGGTGTAAATGAAATTTTATTAAAAAATAAACGGTAAATATTGATAATGAACGAACCTAAATGAAAATACCGAATACATGAAATATAAAAAAAAGGTAAAACTTAATGATGAACGAATTTAACGTTCTTCAACATTAATTAAAAAATATACGATATGACGATCCAACAGGCAGGAATCGGCCTCAATGAGCACTTGTGTTCTCGGCTTACATGTCACCCGCAGTGAATGCCGTGGACAAGGCAGAGAATGTTCCGGTCTCGCAACTTTAACCTTTGAGAATAATTTTCCTGTACACGACTTGTTTGACAAGTGAAGTGTGAAGGATTCATTTAAGAGGAGCGTTTGAAAACCTTTTACAAAATCAATCTGGTACATTTCACCCCTGGGTGAAAAACAGACCCCTCGAAGTTTGGCTTTACTATTTCTCTTTTCCCAGCGGTAGGATCCCCTGGGGTTCAGTGCGCTTAGTAGATTTGTCAGCGACGGGCAATCCTTCCCGGAAAAACAAACAGCTTAATAAAGTACACAAAAACCAAATGAAGACATTCTTATTTATAAGCTTTAGACATCCGGAATTTTAATTGAACAAATTATAGCATGGCTTGGTTCTGTGCGCCCGTGTGTTATTCGGTACAATGTTTCTTTGCGCTACTGGATTTTATTTCTGCGGCGGGAGAACTCCACTTTGACATTTACCTTCCTGTCCCCTCATTTGTTTTAATTCACCAGTTCTTATTTGTAACACCGTGATCTGTTCACATTATCTTTTTAAACATTTTTATGCACACGTCCACCTCCTATTTGCTAAGAAGGAGAATATTAAATTGAATTCACATCTCATGACAAGCCCTACCCCGTTATCAGGATTAGCACCGTAAGTTAATTATCTTTTCTGTCTTTACTCAATCCTCACCATTAGGTTATTTCATTGCTTCAGGTCAGTAGTTATAACGAAATCCTGCTATCAGGCAAACAAATAAACAAACAAACATACCGAAACGGATAAAAACATAACCTCCTTAGCTGAAAAAAATTGGAAGATCAGCACTGCTGGGAGATAATGAACAAAATACATAGTGGTTAATAATTCTAATAAATAACAATGAAACTTGATAGTGTAGTGGTATTAATGAAGTAGGATTGTGAGCCCCTTAACGTTCATCAACGAAAGATGAAAAATATACGATATGACGACCCGAATCGGGATTAATAAGAACCAGGCACGAATCGGGTTTAATAAGAACCTGTGTTCTCGTAGTACAAGATCCCCGCAGTGAATACCGTAGAGTAGTCAAAAATGTTCCGGCCTGGCAATTTTTTTCCTTTGAGAATTATTTTCTTGTACACGACTTGTCAGACAAGATAGATGTGAAGGACTCATTTTAGAGGAGCGTTTGACAACCTGTTATAGTATCAATCTGGAACATTTCACCCCTGGGTGCAAATCACCCCTCGTACTTTCGTGCTTTTGCTTAACTCTTTCTTGTATCCGAGCGCGCAGGATCATCCGGGTTCGTTGCGCTAAGTAGATTTGTCAGCGAGGGGCAACCCTTTCCAGAGAAACAAACAACAGCTTAATAATGTACACAAAAAATGCAGACATTCTTATTTATAACCTTTTAGATATCCGGAGTTTTGATTGAACAAATTATAGCATGGCTAGGTTTTGTTCGCATAGTGTTATTTGGTACTATTTCTTTGCGCAAATGGATTTTTAGTGAACCTGTGAGCTTATGCGATGGTGCGGCGTCGTCCATCGTGCGTCGTGCGTCGTACGTCGTGCGTCGTCTGTACGTTAACCATAGCTATCTCAAAAACGGCAGGAGCTAGCATCACCAAATATTTTTCAAATAATCAGTCATAAAAAAAAACTATATCGGATTTTGTTTATTTTTTATCTAACTGCATTTTCTCAGATTTTATAGGGAAAAAGCTAAAAAAAAGCTTTAAAAATCTTCTTCTCCGAAACTGTCCAGCCAAATTGTCCAATATTTCACAGAAATGATCCCTTGAACAATCTTTCTCAAGTTTGTTCGAATGGTTCCAGTTCGGCCATTTTTGGCAGAGTTACAGGAGGTTGAACTTTGTTAACTGTGCAAAAAAGCATATTAAAATTTAAATCTCAGAAACGGCTGGAGGTATCATCACCAAATTTTATGCCAATGTTGGTCACATAGGTCATATCTGAAATTGAGGTATTGGTGGCGCCACCTGCATGGGCCTTTTTTGTACGGGGTCATTAGTGCCTGTATCACACTGAGGGCTACAAAAAACTTCTTCTCTGAAACCATATGGCCAAAATGTTTAATATCGCACAGAAATTATCCTAGGGTAGTGCTTTCTGAAGTTTGTTCAAATGGTCTCTTTTCAGTGACTTTTGGTTAAGTTATGGGAAGCTGAATTTAGTCATATGCCATAACAGCCCATTTTAGCTCAGTGGCTACAAAGATCTTCTACTCAAAAAACACTGGGCCAAATTCGTAAATCTCACTCATTAATTATCCTCAGATGTTGATAATTCAAGTTTGTTCAAATGGTTTTGATTCAGTGCTTTTTGGCTGTGTTACGGGAAGCTGAACTTAGCCAGTTTGCTGTATCTTCCTATATGAGTTATAAACTTGCAAAACGTTTTTCGACTGATGCCACTGAAACTAGTTTGTTAAATATTTTACAAGAATAATCCCTACAAAATTCTTATAATAATTGTCATTTATGGTTCCACATGAATGATTTTTGGCTGAATTTAGAGATTGAATTGAGTCATTTTACCATATATGTTAGCAGTGTGATGCTGTTACATCTAGCCTGCCACCAGTTAATAAGCATCTATTACATCATGCCACTAGACATTTAGATTTCAGGTTATATTTGGTTAATATTGACAAGAAATTTTTTTGAAAGCTTTTAAAAAATTTAGATTTACGATTAAAGTTATTCATTATACCAGGCAATGTTACAATCATGGATATTCAGCTCTCTGTGGCTATATAAAGACAGCTGTACGTGGATTATAAATTATTGGTATCCCTACTCAACTTAATTCAAGAATTTGCCATCAATGATATATATCTGTATTTTAATTTTGCATTCAGTATGCATTCGTAATAATTTTACATATATTTCTGATTTCTTTTTTATAAAAAGTCAACTGAAAAGCATTTTGTATCGGGAAAATAAATCTCAAAGTTATTTCAAGTAGGGACCACTTTTGTGTACAGATGGTAGCACTGGGTTACCATTGGCAGATAGCCAGTGCCTTGATTTTGGCCATTAGCCAAGATAATGTCAGCTCTATAAATAGTTTTGGCACAGTGCCAGGATTGGAAGAAGTGCAGCCAGGTATAGGTTTAGAGTTCACTCAGTGCAGCAGCTGCATTCTATTTATAGCTTTGTCAGACTGCTCACTGCATCATATTTGGCACCAAAGTTCAGCCTGAATCTGTTTATAGCTTTGGCAGACTGCCAACTGTGTCAGATTATGCAACAGTTCAAGAGTTCACTCAGTGCAGCCAGGTACAGGTCAAAAGTTCACTCAGTCTAGCCAGGTGCAGGTCAAGAGTTCACTCAATGCAGTAGCTTGAGGCAGCAATTTGTCACAGGTCACTTGGGGGCAACTGCCTTACTCACCTAAGCCTTGTCAGCCCAGTGCATCAAACTCTGGGGAAGTTTGATGTATTGGACTGATACCTGTCTATGCGTCTCTGATGGTATTCTCATTTACAAGACAGGTGGAGCCACCTACATTGACTTTTGCAGTGTATGCGCATGCTTATTTCTACAGAGGAATTTGATACATCAGCTTAAAATTGGGTGTTTGTACATATCGGGTAGCTGTATAGAGTACAAGACTGGTGCGCCATCTACAATAATTTTTGCACAGTGTATGTCCCTGCTTATTTCACAGGAGGGGTTTGACATATCAGTATGACATTGGGCATATGTAAATATCTCTTCGTTGTATATAAGACTGATGGTGCCAGCAACAATCATTGTATCCACCAAAACAGAGTTTTGCGGATACTATGTTTTCAGTCGAACACCGACGCTGCCGCCATCGCCGCATAGGTTTCCAGAGAACTCTTCCATAACCACTGGGCAGAATTTTTAAAATTCGGAATTATGATCAGTCACATATGAACTGCTGCTCCCTCATTTTTGGTTGACCTCTGACCTTTCCTCTCTGCCCAGCGTCCATTTGTGCGTCTATTTCCACACATAAACCCACATATCTCGGGAACCGTTTGACTGATAAGGCTAAAAATGTTGCACAAATGTAGCCCTTGGAAAGCTTTATAACATACACTAAAAATGGTGGCGCCACCTGCAACCATTTTTGCACAGCGTCCATCTGTTCATCTGCCTTGGGATAAAAACACTAATATCTCTGCATTGCTTGGACTTATCCACCTGAAATTTTGCATGTGTATACATCATGGACAGCTTTCTTGATTTTATGACAGGTGGCGCCACCTACATTCACGTTTAAGCTGCAGACATCCAAGCTCATATCTCGGGAACCGTTTGACAAGTTGGACCAAAATTTTGCATGTGTATAGATCTCCCATAGCTCTTTATCATACGCAAACTGGTTGTAACACCTGCAAACATTTTTGCACAGGGTCCATCTGTTCATCTGCCTTGGGATAAAATCACTCATATTTCGGCAGTGGTTTGACTTATCCACCTGAAATTTTGCAGGTTTATACATCCTTGACAGCTTTCTTAATTTTATGACAGGTGGCACCACCTACGTTCATATTTACACTGCAGACATTCAAGCTCATATCTCAGAAACCATTTGACTGATATGGCAAAAACTTTGCATGTTTATAGATCTCACATAGCTCTTTATCATACGCAAAACTTGTGGTGCCACCTGCAATCATTTTTCCACGGCGTCCGGTCTGTTTGTTTGTCGTGGCATAAAATCACTCATATCTCGGAAGTGGTTTGACATATCTGTCTAAAATTTTGCAGGTTTATACATCTTGGATAGCTTTCTGGATAGAACCTATATTTATGTATACGCTTCAGACATTCAGGCTTATATCTCAGGACTGGTTTGACATATCCCCCTGAAATTTTTTATGTGTATAGATCTCACATAGCTCTTAATCATACACAAAATTGGTGGCGCCACCTGCCACAATTTTTGCTAAGCACCCATCTGTTTTTTTGCCGTTGGATAAAATCACTCAAATCGCAGTAGTGGTTTGACTTATCTGCCTTAAATTTTGCATGTTTATACATCTTGGACAGCTTTCTGGCTTTTGGGGTAGGTGGCGCAACCTACATACACATATCGGCTGCAAACATCCAGGCTATAATGCAACACACCTCACTCTATTTCCCCTTGCCTCTCAATCCATGCCTCACTTCACCTTTCCTACTCTGATTTTGGCGGATACACATAGTCGCTTGTTGACTACCCATATTCTAGTTTTTGTGTTGTGTGCACCCATGCCAGAATTGCAGCAGTGATGTTTGTTTAATTGTTTCTTGTTCTAAGTGTTTAGTACTTGCATTGTTCATATACATGTTAAACATGTTCTTGAAAAGTAATGGTCCAGCATTGAAGCGTTATACCTGGTGTAATCTCATTGCACAGGTTCGCATTAGGCCTGTAGGCCTTGCTAGTTTTGACATCCAGTTTGACATTTGCCTTCCTGTCCCCTCATCAATTTTTTCATTCACAAGTTCATATTTGTAACACCGTGATCTGTTCACATTATATTTTTATACATTTTTTATGCACACGTCCCCACCTTTTTGTTAAGAAAGTGAACGATAATTTGAAATTACATGACGTTTCATTACCTCTGTCCATACTCAACCCTCTACAAATCTGTTATGTCATTGCAAGCGGGTCAGTAGTTATTATGAAATCCTGCTAACAGGCAAACAGGTCAACAAACAAACATACCGACATGGATAAAAACATAACCTCCTCAGTGTAAAAAATACGTTGGAATGTCAGCACTGCGGTATTACAACATACAGCTGTATGTCAACGTTGATACTCAACTATAGTGGACAAAATACGCAGGGGTTTATAGTTCTAATAATTTTTAACGGGACAATTATATTAGAGCGTGATAGTGGATTGGTACTTATTAAGTAAGATTGTGAGACCCTAGTCAAGGTCTGTACCACAATGTGCCTCCTCTGGAGATGTGATTTTTTTTCATTATTTATCTATGAAAGATATTGTCGCATACAAAATATAATATCTTATGGCAGGAAGATTATCTTGGGAGTGAGGCAGGAAAATATTTCTTATTATGGAAAAGTAAATGTTTCTTATGGCAAGATTTTTTTTTATCTGAAAAGATAATTTTTTTTGCTATCAGAAAAATATCTTTTTGCATAAATATTATAATATCTTCGAATATTATGAAAAAGGAAATTTTCTTATGATTTGATAATAAATCTTGTCTTAAGAAAAATTTAGAATAAAGAAAAATGATATCTTGATGATTTCTTGCAAACAGAAATATTTTCTCGAGATAAGAAATATGATTTTTTCAAGAAAAATATTTTTGGCAGTGGTATACAATACATTTAGAGAAATTTAGAAACATATTTAAAAAAAAGAAATTAAAAAAAAATGTTTTAACAACAGAACTGTTTGGCAACTGAACAGAACATTTAGGTTCATTCCATTTTATTGTGGGCCATTTTTGTTTCTTTGTTCATTAGGTGCAGGTTCACAGTAATGTTGTGTCTCGACCAGTAATTAAAAGAATTAATTTAAAGTAGAAATGAAAATTTGCTCGCTCGCATCATAATTCAAGGCTGGTTATCACTTCATATGGGTCTTCGGATGTTTATCACTTCAGATGGATCCTTGGGTGTTTTTAACTTCGGATGGATCCTCGGGTGGTTATCACTTAAGATGGATCATCGGGTGTTTATCACTTCTGATGGATTCTTGGGTGTTTATCTCTTCAGACGAATCCACGGGTGGTAATCGCTACATATTGATCCTCGGATTCTAGTCACTTCATACACACCCTCTTATGGTAATTCACAGTCGGCAAAAACATTTTTTTTCTGTGCGGCATGATGCTGTCTGCACTCGTGGGTGATGATACGTCAACGTCGCCCGTGTGATCAAAGTATTACGTAACAACTCCTGTTTCCTTACTTTGCGTGATAAGCAAATGTGCACACACAAAAAAAAAAGACACTGTGGTCACTTCGTCAAGTTAAAGTGTCCTATTCTTATTATTAATTCAGTCATAACTGGGGATTTATTTCTCAGAGTCAGCTGCCTTCCTATTCAAGGGACTTTGTGTCACATGTTAATAGCCTACTATCATTAAGGATCAAAGTCCTGTTGGCAGATGAAAAACTTCCAGGTAATACGCGTACTTCCGGATGTCTTTTTCTCCTGAAAATTTCTTAGTAAAGGAATATGTTAAAGGTAAATATGTAATGAAAGATTGATTTATTTAGAGAATAAACTTCAAAATCATCCGCCTATCAAAGACCCATTATTTTACCTTGGTTTCCTAAATTTGCGTAACTGTCCAATAAATGAATGCAAGGGGTTCCAGGATAACGTAAGAAAGGTTTCATAATGAAAGAAAAGACGAAAGGGTAAATATGAATGAAAGCATACTTTAAATGCGAGAATATTTATATTAATAACACAAAGTTGACCGTGACTGACATATTGGACCAGGGAAACGCCAGCCAAGTCCCCCTCATTCTATAATAAAGTAACAACATTAAGTGAACAACCATAGATGTATCCTCATGTGTTTATGATAACACACCTTCTCCCTGTGTTCTGCAATTCGAGTCGTTCCAAAGCTAGAAATCACCTTCCGGCTTCAGGAGTCAAGCACAGAATTTTTCACGGTCGGCGCCCGCCCAGGGTGAGCGCTTTGCAGACTTTATGGAAAGGCTATGTCCAATAATCGTGTTCACTTCTCATGAACGAGTGCGACTTTCGGGGTTATAATCCTGCAATTGGGGTTTATACACACGTAACCAAGACCCACAGGTGTTGTACACAGCGCCTTGTTCATCGTGTGTAAGCTACTGTCACTTTGTTCGAAACCGGAATTGAGATCTGCTGATTTGCATAGTACCAAGGAGAGCGGTTATCTCCACAAAAAGAGCGGTAAAAAAAACCTGTAATTCACCTCATCATATACTAAAGTATCACAGGTGTATGTTTTGATTCCATGTCGGCGACAGTACCATTTAGTTAGCCCTCATGACCTAATCACCTGAGGTAGATCCTCTAAACCTAATCACCTGAGGTAGATCCTCTAGACCTAATCACCTGAGGTAGATCCTCTAGACCTAATCACCTGAGGTAGATCCTTAAGACCTAATCACCTGAGGTAGATCCTTTAGACCTAATCACCTGAGATAGATCCTCTAGACCTAATCACCTGAGGTAGATCCTTTAGACCTAATCACCTGAGGTAGATCCTCTAGACCTAATCACCTGAGGTAGATCCTTTAGACCTGATCACCTGAGGTAGATCCTCAAGACCTAATCACCTGAGGTAGATCCTCTAGACCTTATCACCGTAGGTAGATCCTCCAGACCTAATCACCTGAGGTAGATCCTCTAGACCTAATCACCTGAGGTAAATCCTTTAGATCTAATCACCTGAGGTAAATCCTCTAGACCTAATCACCTGAGGTAGATCCTCTAGACCTAATCACCTGAGGTAGATCCTCTAGACCTAATCACCTGAGATAGATCCTCTAGGCCTTATCACCTGAGGTAGATCCTCCAGACCTATTCACCTGAGGTAGATCCTCCAGACCTAATCACCTGAGGTAGATCCTCCAGACCTATTCACCGGTGGTAGATCCTCCAGACCTATTCACCTGAGGTAGATCCTCCAGACCTTATCACCTGAGATAGATCCTCTAGACCTAATCACCTGAGGTAGATCCTTTAGACCTAATCACCTGAGGTAGATCCTCTAGACCTAATCACCTGAGGTAGATCCTTTAGACCTGATCACCTGAGGTAGATCCTCAAGACCTAATCACCTGAGGTAGATCCTCTAGACCTTATCACCGTAGGTAGATCCTCCAGACCTAATCACCTGAGGTAGATCCTCTAGACCTAATCACCTGAGGTAAATCCTTTAGATCTAATCACCTGAGGTAAATCCTCTAGACCTAATCACCTGAGGTAGATCCTCTAGACCTAATCACCTGAGGTAGATCCTCTAGACCTAATCACCTGAGATAGATCCTCTAGGCCTTATCACCTGAGGTAGATCCTCCAGACCTATTCACCTGAGGTAGATCCTCCAGACCTAATCACCTGAGGTAGATCCTCCAGACCTATTCACCGGTGGTAGATCCTCCAGACCTATTCACCTGAGGTAGATCCTCCAGACCTTATCACCTGAGGTAGATCCTCAAGACCTAATAACCTGAGGTAGACCCTCTTGACCTTATCACCTGAGGTAGATCCTCTAGACCTATTCACCTGGGGTAGATCCTCCAGACCTAATCACCTGAGGTAGATCCTCTAGACCTTATCACCGTAGGTAGATCCTCCATACGTAATCACCTGAGGTAGATCCTTCAGACCTAATCACCTGAGGTAGATCCTCCAGACCTAATCACCTGAGGTAGATCCCCCAGACCTAATCAACTGAGGTAGATCCTCCAGACCTAATCACCTGAGGTAGATCCTCTAGACCTAATCACGTGAGGTAGATCCTCTAGACCTAATCATTTGGGGTAGATCCTCCAGATCTAATCACCTGAGGTAGATCCTCTAGACCTTATCACCGTAGGTAGATCCTCCAGACCTAATCACCTGAGGTAGATCCTCTAGACCTAATCACCTTGGGTATATCCTCCAGACCTAATCACCTGAGGTAGATCCTCTAGACCTTATTACCGTAGGTAGATCCTCCAGACCTTATCACCGTAGGTAGATCCTCCAGACCTAATCACCTGGGGTAGATCCTCCAGACCTAATCACCTGAGGTAGATCCTCTAGACCTTATCACCGTAGGTAGATCCACTATACGTAGTCACCTGAGGTAGATCCTTAAGACCTAATCACCTGAGGTAGATCCTCTAGACCTAATCACCTGAGGTATATCCTCCAGACCTAATCACGTGAGGTAGATCCTCTAGACCTTATCACCTGGGGGAGATCCTCCAGACCTAATCACCTGAGGTAGATCCTCTAGACCTTATCACTGTAGGTAGATCCTCCAGACCTTATCACCTGAGGTAGATCCTCCAGACCTAATCACCGGAGGTAGATCCTCCAGACCTAATAACCTGAGATAGACCCTCTTGACCTAATCACCTGAGGTAGATCATCTAGACCTAATCACGTGAGGTAGATCCTCTAGACCTAATCAACTGGGGTAGATCCTCCAGACCTAATCACCTGAGGTAAATCATCTAGACCTAATTACCGGAGGTAGATCCTCCAGACCTAATAACCTGAGATAGACCCTCTTGACCTAATCACCTGAGGTAGATAATCTAGACCTTATCACCGTAGGTAGATCCTCCAGACCTTATCACCTGAGGTAGATCCTCCAGACCTAATCACCGGAGGTAGATCCTCCAGACCTAATAACCTGAGATAAACCCTCTTGACCTAATCACCTGAGGTAGATCATCTAGACCTAATCACCGGAGGTAGATCCTCCAGACCTAATAACCTGAGATAGACCCTCTTGACCTAATCACCTGAGGTAGATCATCTAGACCTAATCACGTGAGGTAGATCCTCTAGACCTAATCAACTGGGGTAGATCCTCCAGAACTCATCACCTGAGATAGATCATCTAGACCTAATCACCTGAGGTAGATCCCCCAGACTTAATCACCTGAGGTAGATCATCAAGTCTTATTCACCGGAGGTAGATCCTCTAGACCTAATCACGTGAGGTAGATCCTCTAGACCTAATCACCTGAGGTAGATCCTCCAGACCTAATAACCTGAGGTAGACCCTCTTGACCTAATCACCTGAGGTAGATCCTCTAGACCTAATCACCTGAGGTAGATCCTCAAGACCTTATCACCGTAGGTAGATCCTCCATACGTAATCACCTGAGGTAGATCCTTCAGACCTAATCACCTGAGGTAGATCCTCCAGACCTAATCACCTGAGGTAGATCCCCCAGACCTAATCACCTGAGGTAGATCCTCCAGACCTAATCACCTGAGGTAGATCCTCTAGACCTAATCACGTGAGGTAGATCCTCTAGACCTTATCACCGTAGGTAGATCCTCCATACGTAATCACCTGAGGTAGATCCTCTAGACCTTATCACCGTAGGTAGATCCTCCAGACCTAATCACCTGAGGTAGATCCTCTAGACCTAATCACCTTGGGTATATCCTCCAGACCTAATCACCTGAGGTAGATCCTCTAGACCTTATTACCGTAGGTAGATCCTCCAGACCTTATCACCGTAGGTAGATCCTCCAGACCTAATCACCTGGGGTAGATCCTCCAGACCTAATCACCTGAGGTAGATCCTCTAGACCTTATCACCGTAGGTAGATCCACTATACGTAGTCACCTGAGGTAGATCCTTAAGACCTAATCACCTGAGGTAGATCCTCTAGACCTAATCACCTGAGGTATATCCTCCA
Organism: Sipunculus nudus; assembly: GCA_026874595.1. NCBI lineage: Eukaryota > Metazoa > Annelida > Sipuncula > Golfingiida > Sipunculidae > Sipunculus > Sipunculus nudus. The sequence goes on from CM049313.1 coordinate 62,173,497, forward strand.
GACCTAATCACCTGAGGTAGATCCTCTAGACCTTATCACCTGGGGGAGATCCTCCAGACCTAATCACCTGAGGTAGATCCTCTAGACCTTATCACTGTAGGTAGATCCTCCAGACCTTATCACCTGAGGTAGATCCTCCAGACCTAATCACCGGAGGTAGATCCTCCAGACCTAATAACCTGAGATAGAATAGACCCTCTTGACCTAATCACCTGAGGTAGATCATCTAGACCTAATCACGTGAGGTAGATCCTCTAGACCTAATCAACTGGGGTAGATCCTCCAGACCTAATCACCTGAGGTAAATCATCTAGACCTAATTACCGGAGGTAGATCCTCCAGACCTAATAACCTGAGATAGACCCTCTTGACCTAATCACCTGAGGTAGATAATCTAGACCTTATCACCGTAGGTAGATCCTCCAGACCTTATCACCTGAGGTAGATCCTCCAGACCTAATCACCGGAGGTAGATCCTCCAGACCTAATAACCTGAGATAAACCCTCTTGACCTAATCACCTGAGGTAGATCATCTAGACCTAATCACCGGAGGTAGATCCTCCAGACCTAATAACCTGAGATAGACCCTCTTGACCTAATCACCTGAGGTAGATCATCTAGACCTAATCACGTGAGGTAGATCCTCTAGACCTAATCAACTGGGGTAGATCCTCCAGACCTAATCACCTGAGATAGATCATCTAGACCTAATCACCTGAGGTAGATCCCCCAGACTTAATCACCTGAGGTAGATCATCAAGTCTTATTCACCGGAGGTAGATCCTCTAGACCTAATCACGTGAGGTAGATCCTCTAGACCTAATCACGTGAGGTAGATCCTCTAGACCTAATCACCTGAGGTAGATCCTCAAGACCTAATCACCTGAGGTAGATCCTCTAGACCTTATCACCGAAGGTAGATCCTCCAGACCTAATCACCTGAGGTAGATCCTCCAGACCTAATAACCTGAGGTAGACCCTCTTGACCTAATCACCTGAGGTAGATCCTCTAGACCTGATCACGTGAGGTAGATCCTCAAGACCTAATCACCTGAGGTAGATCCTCCAGACCTAATCACCTGAGGTAGATCCTCCAGACCTCATCACCGTAGGTAGATCCCCCAGACCTAATCACCTGAGGTAGATCCTCTAGACCTAATCACGTGAGGTAGATCCCTTCAGACCTAATCACCTGAGGTAGATCATCTAGACCTAATCACCTGGGGTGGATCCTCCGGTCCTATTCACCTGAGGTAGATCCTCCAGATCTAATCACCGGAGGTAGATCCTCTAGACCTAATCACGTGAAGTAGATCCTCTAGACCTAATCACCTGAGGTAGATCCTCTAGACCTAATCACCTGAGGTAGATCTTCTAGACCTAATCACGTGAGATAGATCCTCTAGACCTAATCACCTGGGGTGGATCCTCCAGACCTGTTCAGCTGAGGTAGATCCTCCAGACCTAATCACCTGAGGTAGATCCTCCAGACCTAATCACCTTAGGTAGATCCTCCAGACCTTATCACCGTAGATAGATCCTCCATTTCTAATCACCTGAGGTAGATCCTCCAGACCTTATCACCGTAGGTAGATCCTCCAGACCTATTCACCTGAGATAGATCCTCCAGACCTAATCACCTGAAATGGATCCTAAAGAGCAATCACCTCAGGTGGTTATCACCTCACATGGATCTTCGGGTTGTTTTCACTACGTATGCATACTTGGGTGGTTATCACTCAGATGGACCCTCGGTGGTTATCACTTCAGATGGCTTTTGGGTGGCAATCAATCAAAGTGGTTCCTCGGGTGTTTTTTTCACATCAGATTGATCCTCGGGTGGTTAGCACTTTATATGGATCCTCGGGTGGTAACCACTTCAGATGGTTTCAGAACCCTATTCAGATTTCCTGCTCAGATAGATTCTTATATATAAGACTACAGAGCTTAAGACGTTAGTCATTTTAAATAGTCTCTCAAGGTTAATCATCTTATTTTTGCTAATGATGCATTTACAGAGAAAGATGAGTCAAAGACAGAGAAGAGGTGATTAAATTCTAGGAGTATCAAGATTCTGTCAAAGATGCGGATTTTATTAGTTTATAGAAATGCTGTTGACAGCTCTTGGGGATTTTAGAGACGCCACCTAAGGAAGCAATACACAGGGAATTCTTGGATATATCACATCCAAATCTTCTGTGAATTGACTTAGTATAATTTATCTGAACATTCATAAAACTTAACACTCTATGAGTTCAAGACAGTGGAGTCAATTGATCTTCAGTTTTTAGTTGGGGGTGGTGGGGGGGGGGGGGGGGATGACTCGTAGGGGTAGGTACGAGCATTTTTAGCTCAGCTGACTGAAAGTCATCTGAGCTATAGCGATCACTCTTCGTCCGTCGTCCGTCCTTCCGGTCGTTCGTTAACAGGGCACAAATCGGAACCAATGGACCTGGAATCTTTTAACTTGACATCCAGGGAGGTCCATAAAAAATCTCCTTTGAAACATGAATATAGGTCTCTGTTACTCATATCTTCCTAGCTATGGGGCTCGTAAGTACCGCTCAGAATAATTAAAAATTTGATAAAAAAGCTGGAGTATCTGAATAACTACTGCATTGAACACCATGATTCTTTGCATGAATCTTGGTCATGGAGTGTTTCATCAGTTCCTGCAACTGGTTGCACCACCTGTATTTTTTCTAATTTTTACGAATTTTTTTCCTCTATTTTTTATAACTTCAAAGAAGCTGTCATCTGTTTACAGGGCACAAATCGTAACTGCTTGACCTGGAATTTTCTTACTTGACGTCCAGGGAGGTCCATGAAAAGTCTCTGTGGAAACATGAAATTAGATCTCTGTTACTCATATCCTCGGAGCTATGGGGCTTGTAAGTACCCCTCAGAATAATTAAAAAAAATAATACAAAAGCTCAAATATCTGAATAACTACTGCCTTTATCACCATGATTCTTTGCATGAATATTGGACATGGAGTGTTCCATCAGTTCTACACCACCCGATGGCACCACCTGTATTTTTTCTAATTTTACGATTTTTTTCTTTATTTTTGATACCTTCGAAGAAGCTGTCATATGTTAACAGGGCACAAATCGTAATCGCTGGACTTGGAATCTTCTAACTTGACAGCTGTTACCCCCAGAATAATTAAAATTTGATACAAAAGCTAGAGTATCTTAATAACTACTGCACTAAACCATGATTCTTTGCAGGAATATTGGTCATGAAGTGTTACATCAGTTCCTGCAAACTGGTGGCGCCACCACTATTTTTCTAATTTTTCCTTTTTTTTTTTACAAAAACTCTGCGTTAGTTTCCAGATAACTCCTCTGAGACCCTTAGACCGATCTTTCTGAAACCCAGTATAGTTTTTCCTTCACCTGTGTTGTTGTGCCTAACAAAGATAGGTGGCACCACCAGCAATCCTTTCTGTGTGATCTCTCCATCTCATAATTGTGATTGGTGGCGCCACCTACAATACTTTTTGCGTAGTGTCCATCTGTGCATTTTCCATCTGTTCGTCTTAGTGTTTCTTCGATGTATTGAGTTGAAATTGTGCATGTTCATAGATCCCCAACACCTACATCTCGTAAACAAGACTGGTGGCGCCGTCTGCAGTCGTTTTCGTGTGGCGTCCATCGGTATATTTGCTTTTGGTGAAAATTGCTCATATCTCAGGAATGGTTCAAGATATTGGTCTGAAATTTGGCAAGTCCATCCATCTTGGAAAGTTTTCTCGTAATCCAGACAGGTGGTGCCACCTACTTTCCAAGATTTGTTAAACTAAATAAATGCCCTTTTCTCAGGAGTGATTTGCCGTATTGGCCCGAATTGGTGCATGCCAATAGATCTTGGACTCCTCCATTTTGTACTAAAGACTGGTGGAGTCACCTGCAATCCTTTTCCTCTGGCTTCCATCCGTACATGTGCTTTGGTTGAAAATTGCTCATATCTCAGGAGTGGGTTAAGGTATTGGTATGAAATTTGGCATGTCCTTCCATCTTGAAAAATGTTCTCGTAAACCAGACAGGTGGCGCCACCTACCTTCCCGTTTCCATAGAATAAATTTATGCTCTTTTCTTAGGAGTTGTGTGCCGTATTGGCCTGAAATTATGCATGTCCATATATCTTGGACTCCTCCATCTTGTTTTCAAGACTGGTGACGCTATCTGCAATTGTTTTCTGTGGCTTCCAACTATACATGTGCTTTGTCTGAAAATTGATCATATCTTAGGAGTGGTTCAAGTTATTGGTCTGAAATTCGGTATGTCAATCCGTCTTGGAGAGTTTTCTCGTAAACCAGATATTTCTAAGGACTCTTCAAATTTCATGATCAATTATTTGCACTCTAGCAGTCATTTTGGTCATTGTTCAACTTTCCGTGAATTCAGCTGAGGGTCATGGTCCATGGCCACTAGTTTTTTTTTTGTACGCCTATACGAAAGTTGAATTATCTCATTGATCTCTTTCGGGTCATTTCTTTTATAACATTTAGGCCTGCCATTCCTATTGAGTCAAAGACGCCAAGACGACGTCACAAAGCGTATCTGAGTCCCAATGCCTCATTTTTCAATAGTTATGACATCAAATATCGTACGTATACCGGCTTTGATCCGGAACATTTCATTACCACAATCCCGGTCAAAGATAGGTCGAAGCGGAGCGGCGGTGATATAAATCACGAGAGCAGCTTCGGATTAGAAATATGTACATTTGACTGAGATGGCTTTATTTTCCCCTTGTCCTTATTAATACTGCGTAGTATTAAGTGGTCACGGATGAACGAATGTATGTTTTACAGGTGTCCGATCTTAATACTTTATGAAGACGTACAGGATTTTCATGCCCTGGCAGCGGATTATGGCTTCGGTAAACAAAGAGTCAACCGACCACATTAGAAAGGCAATATGTGTTATGTTGAAAACTACTCTCAAATTCTTAACAGTGATAATACACTTTATGCAGACCCTTACTGTATATAAACTGAGGCCGTGTAAACCTATATCTGTGTTATAAATGCCCAGTCACACATGCCTACGATTGTCTACGATCATCTACGACTACATGGTCACGAAAAGTCATTGCCGATTACCTGCGACATGTCGCATGGGATTAGGTTTGCGGTCACATGGGGCCACTTTACGAGCGTCGTAATCAGTCGGTGGAATTTGGATATATATTTGTTTATTTATAAATATTGGAACCATTGTGTTTGAGGATGCACCCCTTTTTATTTTTGGAACCAAGTGATTTATCGGAACACAAAACTGTTGTGTCACCTGTCACCTACACTGGTTATATTTTGTATATAAGAGAAATATTATTATAACATCGTATATTTTCCAGTTTGCTCAAAGTAGATCAAAATTTGTAAAAAAAAAATCATCATATATATATCGAAATGTAAACTTCATCAAGTAATGTGATTATTTATTTTTGGTCTGCTTGATGTACAGGTTATATTGTGAATATCCAGGGACACAATATACATAAAACAATTGGGTATTTAGAAGTAGCTAGTTTCTAGCTAAAACATGGAACAATAAAATGGAACTATAAAAAAGTGTTCTTATTCCACAATTTCCAATATTTTGAGGGGATATCCCCCTCCTATACACTCAGCCATGCATGAAAGTTCAGTTCACCATGTATGGATTTTATGCCATAGATCATACAAATTCAAGCTTACCTGGCCCTTTGTATGTATCTATCTATGTGTCAGTCACGTGTTCACGACAAGACGCATAACTCGTCGTACCACTTATCGGGATCGGTCGTGACCATTCATAACCACTCGGTCTCATAACCTATCGTACGACAAGTCGGTATCAGTCTGCGACTGCTCGGTAGCTCCGATTGCTGCCGATCACATAAGACTACCTCCGACCACTCGTCGTACGACAAAAATGAGTACCACCGATTCTCCAAGAACACTGCCGATTAGTCGTAGGATTGTGAACCGTTCACAATCCACTTACGACTGGTTAGGAGTAATTACGACCACTTCAGACAACCTAGTACCTACGACTTCTTGCGACCAGTTAGGACATGTCGTTCGACCTTTCCACGACTACTTACGATTTTTCAGTCGTAGGTGATCGTAACCTGTCGTAAACCGGTCTTAGGTGCATGTCTGACTGGGGCTTAATAAGAACTAGATGCACCGTGGAAAATCCACGGTTCTATAAGATAAATAATTGGATGGTGGGGAATGGATGTCGCATATTTTTATTCTGTGCTTTTCGCCTGGACTGTTGTTCATGATATAAAGTTCATTTGTATAAAGATTCTCTAGGAAACCCCCTCCTCTAAAAAGTCGGCAAATATCGGCAAATTAATTTATTCAAATAATCAAACGTGAGGCACATATAGGATATACAAAGTGTGCGATTTTCTCTTCCGATAAATAACATGGGCATGGCATCATCATTGCTGGAGTGATGGCGATTGTTTATATAAACCATATACTAAGAAAATAAATTATATAAATGAATATATAGAAAAGTGAAAGTTAATGAAAATTAATAAGTTTAAATTGAAGCTCAAAACCGATATTTTTAGTTGTCAGTTGTTGGAGGTTTTGGGTAAAATAACAAAAACATGTATGTCGTTGAAGGCTCTAGCACGCGAAAATGCTACTGAAAGCTGCCAATATGGAAAGACAGGCCCAAGCAAATAGTCTTCTAAAGTATTAAATGCTTGTCCTGAGCTTTGTTAATTTTCATCAGGTTGATCGAAAACTGATGAAGCATCCTCCCAGATAAACGGCAGGTAATTAGTCGTATAGTGTTACCCCTATTGAAAAGCCCTTGCATTGAAAGCGGAGTCATGTGGTCTTTGTTTTGAATTGAAAAGCTTTACTTCCTATTGAGGGCAGAATTGGGAGCAATGAGGATTAGAGTGGACCTGTAACGGCAAATTGCACAATAGGTTCTGTGGCCAGTGAGCACGAAAGGCAGCAAAAACCACAAAGCGCCTCCTGAATAAACGTGACAGTCGTAGAGGACCTTCAGGCACAAAAGAAATAAGGTCACCTATTTGGGGATTCTTAAAATTATTAATTACTCAGCATTATAAGGCATAATCCCGCAAGATAAAACAAACTTGTCCTAGAAGAGCACACCGACGATACGTGTGCGGAATTTGGAATGTCAAAACAGAGCAGAAGCAGGTAAACCATTGTCTAGAAATTAACCAACTCCATTCTGTTTATATAGATGACCATATCAGTGTAGTTTTTGTACTGCAGTCATAATCACAAGTAGGTTCTATCAGCTCGATTTAATGCATATATCTGATTGGTATTAGCACAAAGAACAAACCGTTGTTTAACTTATTTCTGATCCCTTCTTAGCCTTATTTAAATATGCTTAAGCACTTATTCTTCATCATTTATCCCGTACAAATTTTGTGATACATTTATTTAACCTGGACACAGCCATTTTTATTTTGTTTATTGTAAATACAATCATTGTCAATAATGAATCACATATTATAACCCCGCCCATCTTGTGAATTTAAGCCACACATTGACGTCTTGTAAGCATAAGAATTAAGTATATTATATTTGTATTGTAACTTCTACATATCATTTATTGAACTTTCCATAAACCTTTTTTTTCAATTTACGTAATGCCTTATAAATTCGTAATATGCGAGTGAAGGTTAACTCTCCCTTATATATACCCAGGAAATCGTTTGCTCCCATATAGAGTTTGCCATTAAACTTACATTAAACGGGCTTTTAACCTTTATTTCTAGTTATTTTCATGCCATTTCCTGATTTTTCAAATAAAATTTATTCAATAAGCAGCAAGTAAAATACGATGTTAAAGAAGTTGACACAACGTCACGGTGGCCGATGGTATGAATGGTCCTGAAATAATGCATCTGACAGAAACGGGAAATTAGTGTTTTACATTGAATTATGTGGCTTTGTAGTCGGGCCATTAGGAATGCCAGTTATAGTAATTGAAAGTAGCTTCATTTACGGAATAGAAGAAGTAGAAACAAAACCTATTTACTTTTGTGTTGTCTGATGAAGAATAGGCCAAGGCTACCGCAAAATTATAACAGCCTGTCAAGAATCATTTCTTGTCAGATTCGTCAAGAGACGTGTATAGAACAGGGTTTGCTTGTACACGGTCTAACTGCACATTCTCATATTTAATATGACCTAGGCCTGTTTTCATTCGTTAGCAAAACAGGATAGCAATTGTTCTCAGGCGAGAGATATAATCAGTATTATCTGATATTTAATAACCATGTACGCTACGGGCTTTAGAACAGCATGGTGATTCGCATTGTCAATTGTGACTGTTTCGAGAATAATGTTTGACAAAAGGTAGTTGCGTAACACATGAAAGAAACAAATTATATAAGTATACATTGATTTTTTTAGCTCACTTGAAAATCTCATTTAATACAGCACTTATTATCCACTTTCTTTATATTGTCACGCTTTCACTACTAAATTTCAGACCAATCCTATTTTAATGTATCATTTAACAGTAGATGTACGAATAAAACGGATGCACACGCCAGAGAAAAAAAATGAATAGAAAGGTTGTCTTGTACCATGACTGAAACGGGTCCTTCTCAGTATCGCACGCTTTATAAAGCTACAGTCCCACTGAAGTAGGCAGCACTACGGATATAGGCAAGGATTGCCACGGATCACCCCGGTTACGGTCCGGTTTTTGACATCCAAAAACTGCCAGCCCGCCCTTCCGGACCGTCCCGGACGATTCCGGACCATCCCGGACCATCCCGGAAGCGCTACGGCTTACACCCCGGATCACCCCGAACCTATCCGTGGCACTGCCGTAGCTCTGCCGGTTCCTCTATTGGACTTATACTCAGGGAAAGTATCAAAAGCGTGAAACTCAACCAGGGTCGCGCATAATGAAAGGAAAAGCACAAAAATTCTGAACCGTTTGACTAGATAATGTACTGCAATGGAAAGACCAACTGGTATATAACATTTTGGTGTCTAAATAACATCTTCATATAACGCAGTATTTATGATAATAACATAGAATATCAGACATGTCTAGCATGTTATCTTATAACTTATAGTGCTCACCCCCATACATGGATCCGTTCATGTGTACAATGATGGAGGATTCAAGGGAGTTTCGAACCCCACACATATTTGACCTTTGGTGTGTATTATATGGACCATATGAAACTTGTTTTCGGTCATTCCGCTAGTTTGGTCGGGAAGATATATCACTCGTTCATTCGTCCACGACGCTGTATGGATGTAACTTTTGTATGGAATGTCAAATCGTGACCACGACAAGTAGAAAGGTAGAACTTCAAAATAGGCCCGAAAGAGAGTAGTGGATGGGGTCCTAAATTTACACATATTCAAGTTCAGCCAGAAAATTTTATAGAGTCTGGCCGAAAAAAAAATTGGGATTTAACGCAATTTCATCTGTCCATGACAAGAACCAAACATCAGTCTGTCTCTCGAAAAGTTGTGAGATAATTGATATTACTTTATAGAAACAAATTTAAAAGATATTTTTGAATATATGGGTTCGGACCTCATGAATCACCTTCACCATGTTAGGGTTGGTACGATTAAACTCCATCTGAGAAGTGAACGAATCATGGCAGTTCCTTGACAACTGACAGTTGACAAGGTTTGACAAGGTGGAAACTTTGAAAGCGTTGCTAGTGTTGTTGTCACGTGAGTCATACAGACTGATGAAATGATAATTTAAAATGAAGTGTTTGAGTGGTATTTGTCTAGATGGCTGTCATACTTAGCAGAAAGTAAGAAGGAATGCAGTCTCAGTGTCAGTTAATAACCTTGTGTGTCAAACTTAAACATTTACTAAATGTGATCAAAGAAGCACACTTAAAGGTCAGGCCTAACTGAGATATCGCATCTGTAAATCAAGCTGTCTGTCAAACTGTCTTTCGTCCGACCCCGAGTTAAGTGTAGTCAATACCAGTGCCCTAGCTAGCTCATGATGCCCAGTGAACCTAGCATACCCTGATTCCATGGACCATTAATTATTGAGTACAATACTTTATAAGATGTATAGTTCCTCGTTTAGTGACGTTTCTATAGTGTTACATTAGATCAGTAGGGCAGGGAGTCAGCGAAACATTTATGGACATAGGAGGTAACTAGGTGAGTCCATGTTTTTCGTCTCCGTCCCTTACACACACACACACACACACACACACATATATACATATATATATATATATATATATATATATTTATATATGTATATAGGTATATACGAGGTGCATATAAGGCGGACCGAACTGTCTCGCTAGTTAAGCTTGTTTTTTTAGCGAAGCAGTTGGAACACCCTTGACATGTGCGCAATCGTCGTGGGTTCGAATCCGGGATCAGCCCAATATATATATATATATATATATATATATATATATATATATATTTATATATATATATAAACAACTTTATCTATTGTGTAAGAGTGTTTTCTGCAAAAACAACTACTTCAGTGATTTATGGTATGCAACAAGTGCTGTCTAGTTGTATATATATATATATATATATATATATATATATATATAATATATATATATATATATGTTAAACCAGACATTTGTTTATTCTATTAGAACTTAATAGTTTGACAGTTAACGATTTACGCTTGATAAAACCATGAATTTCGTTACTTTTGCTACTTTAACCGCCGAATCATTTGTTGGCCAAATTGATTTTTGTCCCACATGCGGCGTATTTGTTTTAACTGTACTTTCAAATCTACTAACATCATAATAAAGTCACTGTGCAAGTCATGTTGCATGCGACTTCTAAAAACGGATACACGCAGTTTGTTCTGATTGGCATAGTAATTCCATCTTAGTGGTCCTAGCTTCCTGGGATACCTTTGGTCAATCACAGTTTAACGACGATAACGTTATGATATACCAGCTAAAATGTCATATTCATTATAAATCGAAGATATTTTTATCGAAAGTATATGTAAAATACACCTCGGCAGCGTTTTTCACTTGACGTATCGTTTGATAAACAATGCTCAGTAGTGATAAGCTGCAAAAAGTATCTGCTCTGTGTTCTCCCCAAGTCAACTCGAGCAAGCAGCCTCTGCGGTATACATGTTACAATGCATCACAACAGTCCGTCTCTCTGAGAAAAGGCCAAGCAAATAATTATTTCTGATCAGGAGATGTTTCAAGCATAGCGGTTGCAAAGTAATTTTAGCGAGTTCTGTTTTCATTCATAAACACTATATTTAGCTTTCGTTATTCGAATATATTCCTATTTGAGCCCCGAATCACACATGTTTCCCTCTAATAAACATCATATTTGATTTTTTTACGATCTTGTTTTCTCGGCGAGGGATTTAAGTTTTTTTGTGTTCTTCTTTGCCTCTTAATTCTTTGATATCTGTATATACTACGCCGCGTATAGGCAGTTAAGCGAAAGCTTAACCAGATTTGGGCTCAATTATGACAGGGAATATTACAACAAACAGCTGACAGAAAACACCTTGAGACCCTAAGGCGGGGCATGTGGGACAAATCAGTTATAGTCCAGTGGAATATTATGCATCATGTAAGGTTTATTCGGCGTGTGTCCATCATGAATGCATGACACACGCCTCGTAAAACCTTACATGATGCATGACATATCACTGACCTATAACCAATACTTACATCGTCTTACGCCTTTGGATGAAAGCTGGATGTTTGAAAGGAGTAACATTATGATCGTCCAGAAATATAATGTATCACTTCATATTATCATATCAATATTTGCGCATGTCTCTTCAAGTGATGCTTAATTTCGATCCCCTCTTCTGCTTTGTTGTATATGTCACATTGCTGGTTTACAAATGTAACAACACGCACACACGTGTACATAACTTTTGTAGTTATGTATTCAAATTATTTCTAGGTAACACAGCCAGCTGATGTAGCTGTACTTCACAGGTTGATTACAACCAGTATTGCCTTGGGCAATCAGTAAAGTTACCTCTTGTAACAGAGTGATTTTTAACACGATAAATATCATAAGTATTTAGTCAATGAGATACCTTGTGTTGCTCATGAATAAAGCTATATGTAAAATTTACGGACGCATGCGGATACGTTTTCGCTGGTCTGAGACACCGAGACAACCGCCCTGGTTGGTTTGAGCGGGTGTAGCATGTTTATAATCTGGAGCTGGATGCACAATGCGATACCACGCCCTCTGATCACAATTCTTTGCTCTGTGAGCAACCTGTCTCTCATTTTTATGCTTATATCGGCGGATACAATGTGATGAATGAAACCTTGAATTTGGTCCGGAAAAAAAAAATCTTATACATAAATTATAATATATCCTTCTTTAAACTTTTACTTACTAATAGAAACAACAACAAAATACATGATGGCATTAAACCCTTCAACTCGAGAGAATAAAGTAGGTGAGATTTAATAAGACTGACATCCGCCCACGTCGTACCATTCCGCCTAAGGAGGGTCTTTGCGTAAAAGTCCCTCTTTCGGTGTTAATACATTGGCCTCTTTTGCAGTTGAAGCACGCGTGTGTCACTTCAAATCAGCATAACTACGGTTACCATGGCAAGCGTGATTGGGGGACGACGGCAGTATAGTCATGAATGTGGTATTCTATCAAATCTATGGGTTTGACGCTAGGTAAACAACTTATTAAAAATACATATGTCTCAGGGGCGTGTTGTTGCCAACAAACCTCTTTTTCCGCATGTTTCTGTGACATTTCGATAATTGCAAAACCCAGAAAATACGGCACGGATAAATTCATCTGCGATTCACAGAGAATATATATGTTTGTGAAAATAACATTTTAAATGTACTTTTTTATTCAGCGTATCCAGTCGGCAGAAGATAGTGTTACCATGCGTGTCATTCCATTCTTATTATCATAACCTCGGTCAGGGAGATTCAAGAGGTTCCACTTGGTGGACATTTAGGATATGGGTCAGAGAAGACTTCAGTTATATATTTTTTATTATTATTGTTATTATTAACTTTGTCATTTATTTATTGTTACTTTTTTATTATTTTTTATTATTTTTATTATTCTATTTTTATAATAATCATGTTAATAATATTGATCATTTATTTTTTTTATTTTTATTTGATCATTAATTTTTTAATAATTTTATTTTTATTATTATTATTATTATTATTATTATTATTATTATTATTATTATTATCAGTAGCTTTATTATTAATATTATCAGTAGCTTTATTTATATCCCATCTTTACTTTTAAAGCAATCCGCATTAACTTACTTTCAGTCAACAGTAAATTTCTGACGATTATGATAATTAAGGGGAAGTTGAGATTTCTTAAAAAAAAACGCAATTTCTGATAGCTGCTGGGAGTGTGATTCCAAATGATGCATAAAATAGTTATTTTTTTAAACTTAAACTATATCCCATAGAACATCACTATTAGTTCAGGATTTAAGGCCAAGGAATTTAATTCCGTTACATTTTCTTCAGTCAATGGGAATATGATAAGCAAGAATAAAGTATACTGATCTTGGCCAAATAATGAATAGTTAGTTTACGGTTTACGTCTGAGTGGCAGGGGCTATACAGTAAAATCCAGCGAAATCTGAAAAAGAAATCAAGACACTTGCTCATTTTTGGACAACATCTCGACATCTCCACAGAAGCGGATCCAGGGGGGGGGGGGGGTGTTCAAGTAGGTCCGGTCCCCCCCCCCTTTTTTTTTAATCCGCCGCAACCTTTTTCAAGGGGTTCAGACAAACTTTTGCGTCCTTGACCCCCCCCCCCCCTTTACTGGACCTTGAAACTTTGATTCTGAGTACAAGGCAGGCAAACCATCCATTGAATACAATTTTACTTTTTTTTTTTACATTCGATATTGGCATGTAAATATCGAATGCGCCTGATTTGTGGGATCTTCGATTTTCGCTAGCGAATATCAAATACCAAATATCCGTCGAACTTCAGTCCCTTAGCCTGCCCCGACCCCTCTGTATATATTCATTTTCATCTAACACCGGTGTAATTGCGAAACTATTTCATCAAAGTTTAGTAATTACAACAGACAGAAAAATTGTCAAAACTTAGCTTCATCCTGCCCATAGCCGTGACAAACACGACTCAGTTAGGGCCCCCTACTGCGTCGTGACAGGCCCTAACTGAGTCGTGACACAGGCCAAATTTAGAACCGCCCTGCAAGTCCACGCCACGCTTTATAACCGTATCTCCGCATACAGTCAGCAGGCAGGCCGCAGGCAGAAATCTCCCGTACATGCAGAACAATATACGAATATATTGGGTTATAACGGAATATTTTACACACATGGTAGGTGTCGTTGGAGAGATAAGAAACTTATTAAAAGGTCTAGTGGGTTTATTTGAAGTGACACAATACTTGTAAGCAATGAGGCGTTGTCAAAAATGAAAATATTTGCATCCTCATGGGGCCTTATAATGCGATCCTCAGAGTTAGATGTCCATGCACTCTGGCAAGCCAGTAAGCTGGCCATAATGTCAGAGGGCCGATCTGGCGCTATCCTCCCCGTCGATGTATCGCATTTATGTCTCAATTATTCAAAAGTAACTTTGAACAAAAACTAAAAGAGTCTGTTGCAGCATATTTTTGCAAGATTATTCCCACCAATGGAAAAGGCCTTTAACCTGGTTGGAAAGTCCAAGATTCTAAAACCCGTCTAGACGTGCCATTTTGGTTTTATTCTCAGAGCAATAGTCGATACAAAACAGTCAATTAACTAGTTGTCGGGGGGATTCACTGAACATGGCAAAAGGAAGCCGAAGAGGAAAACAATTGTTTGGTAAAAAATAACAACAGAGGCCTGAGAAAGTCTTCGCTGAATCCTCTCTCAGTGATGAGGTTTCAGGCAGCAAGGCCAGGTTAGATCACACCAATAACCGACTGCACCATACAGTTTATATATGTAACGCAACGACTTACGGCAATGGCTCAGTTGTCCTATTGGTAGATTAAACAACTATCTTATTAAGCTGGCAGGTTTTCTGTCTGCCTGTCTGTTTGTTCGTATATTAGACTTCACCAATTACACTGGAACATCCACATAGATTTCAGTGTAATGTTGTTGAGAGGTTAATCTTTATGAATAAGGATATATACGGGGAACGTGGACAGTCGAGTTGTACAGCGCTTGGCTCTCTCCGCCGGCGATCCGGAATCGATCCCCGGCGTGGCTATTGGACTGGCTTTAAGTGGCCCGACCAAGGTTGCCGGGTTTTTACCAGGTTACCCGATTTCCTCTGCAGACTACTGAACGCCACTTTCCGGACGTTTTTAGTTATTATAACTAGTTTTACAATCCAGGAAAAATAAGGTTTATAGTTACTAGTTGGATAATATCATATTATACATTATATCATATAATATTGTAAACGTATTATTAAACAGGCTTTCCTTTCTACTGATTTTTTCGTTACGATCACTAGATTTTGACACTGTTAGTAGTTCTGCCACCTCGTATACGTTGGCAGATGTATTGATCCCAGCAGTGAAGCAGATCCTTCGCATGCATGCTATCCCCAATCATATGGCTAAATTTGGCAGCAAACGTTAAGGCACCGGTCATCAAAATCATCTCGTAAGGCTCACTGATATGGATTTTCAGAGAACATATAATGCTAAGGAAGGCGAGACTTATTAGATCTTTTTTAAAACTGGGATCGTAACAATTTTTCACTGTTTTTTTTTATTTCTCAATGCACTCTCAGGGCAATTCGACAAGGTGTCTTAAATAAAAAAAAAGAAACCGATTTCATATCTAATCTTGATTTAACATGTTAATGCATTGAGATCGTATGCACAACCTAAAAACATATATGACATTGCAAATAAACGGAAGATACTTTTAAAGGTGGTAATACAGAACTGTAGGTATAACATGTCAAGAAGTCGTTAGATTATGCATGTTTTAGTCACATTATTTTGACACTAATGCCATAGTATACATTTCTATTAGCGATGTAGCTGTTAGGGAATCGTAGATATTTTTGACTTGCTATAATTAAAAAGTTATTCAGGGCAGTGTAGTGATTTTGAAGCTCCCAAAGACGCACTCGTTTGTGAGTGATACACGGCTGTTGGATACAGCCTTCTCATTAAGCCTGCCGAGCGCTTACCCTCGACTGAGTATTTTAACTCACGACCTCTCGGTTTTATTCCTTTGCTCTACCTCTTAGCCACAGAAGCCGGTTGCTCGAGGAATACTTTGCGGAATATATTTCATTGTGACGATTTGTAACATATTTTCTCTGAGATTTATTTTAATGTTTCACCTACCTATCTACGCCCGACTTATATTTTGTTTTCGATTTGCGGAAAATCTATCAGTATGTCCTTTTGTTTGATAACAGGAAAACAGGAATTAGGCTCCGTGCTGTCTTTTTGGTCATCGATTTCACTTCCCCTGAAGGGGGAGATAAAACGCATCTAGTTCCTATTACAAAGGTACAGTTCACAAAACAGAATTTCTGTCAAGTAAAGCAAGAGTATCATTGAATAATTTTATAATCTTCATTTATTTTCTGATCACAAGAAAGGGTTTTAGCATTTTGAAGTCTTCATAAATGATTCCTGAATCATTCCAATTTTTCCTTTCTCTTTGACTCTCAATGATTCCCCTACAGAGATTCCAACTGTTTGACAAAGGCACATCAAAAGAGATGTTTTCACTTTTATCACGGAGTTCTAAAAACATAAAAGGATTCAAAATCACCTCACGCTGTGGATTTCGCTTTCCGCCTTTTGGCATATTAGTCCCTTGCTTATTTAATTAAACATCGTATTTGAGGAATTATGAAAGAAATTAAATAATAAGCAAATGTATCCCTTTTAATGTCTTACGGATGTAGACCGCTAAGAGGGAGCTCGTGGTGAAAATGTTTTTTTTTTTTCTATACTGAAGAGCCCCATTATTTTGTAAATATGTGAATCAAGCAATACTTTTCTCATAATCAAAGAATCCTCATCCTAGGCATGGCTCATATATGCAAAAGGTGAGAGAACGACAAATCAGAACTGTTAATAAGTGTGTTGGTAAAACAAGGTATATAAGCAAACTTATTCCACTTGGGTGTGTCTAGTATAGACGTGTCTGCCGCTTTCATAATTACAGGTATATAGCTGTTTTTATCATGTGGGGTTTAATGGTATTTTTTAATTGCATTTAACATAATAACATAGCTGATTTTCCATCTAAGTTTCCAGGGTATCACACACAAATATTTACGTCCCTTCAGGTGAAGATTATTAATAATTAGCTTTTTGGTTAAGGTATCCGCCTCGATTTTCTAATGCATACCTCATTATATTTTAACCTAAATGTACATCTGCATAGATCCATTTCGGTTTGGGACTACGCGACGGGCCGGTACCATCTTCCTGCTATCACCCATACCCGGTGACTGCCGCACCTGCAGGTTCTGAGTGTTGGACAAAATGGATTCGAGACACGTATTATATTGTATATGTTAGTCTGCAGCGTAACTGATCATTTTTTTCTTATAAGTTACGGCAAAATGCTACGTTTGATCGATTACCAGATAGACACTTGAACTTTGCAGTTGTCCCTTGCCCTTGGTTCATCCTTCTATAACACCTCAGTAAAATTATTGATAGCTATTTGAGATATAACATGGACAAAACAAACAAAACTAGACGAATTTAGGTAGAGTGCCTGCTGGTACATATAACACACATGTGTTCCATAAGACTGCCTTGACAGATACAAAATAATTATGCGTCTTACCTCATACACTTTTTCTTCAGCGCATTATCAACCTATACCTAATAAATCGGACCTTGGATAAAAGCGTTAGATTTTTCTGTCTCGAGAACTAATTTTAATTACAAAACGACCGATTTCCAAGGTACTGATAGCTAACTTAGCAAGGATTTTCAGTACAATCGGTTCACCATCGTAACATTTATCTAAAGAACACAGACAAACAAACAGACAGGGAGAGATACGGATTTGACAAGCATACTTGATGAATCCCCGATTCCGGCAAGCAAAAATCAGATATACATATGGAACTGATTTATATATGCTTGGCGATTCCGAGATTCAGGCAAGTATCGAACAACGCTGATCACGATAGTCTCTGCCACAATTTTTGAAGAGGGTTACAAACCAGAGGGGCCATCTGTAGAGGACACGGGGGATGGGTCAAGGGGATTTGGACCAAAGCTCTTTTCTGCCACAGCAATCTATTTTTAAAGGTTTGAAACCAATGTTTGCGGCCTAGACTCATCTGTGAAGGACCTGAGGACCTTTTCGCGGTTTCTCATTAGTCTTCAGGGGTTAGAATCTCCCCCCCCCCCCCCACACACACGCACAACTATTAAAAAAAACCTTGACCTGCCGCATGGGAACGCTGGCACCTATAGCCCTAAAGCGAACGAATCTCTAGTTGTTGGCTATCGCATGGGCCGACACCTGTCCCCAGTAACAAGATACAGTTTGTTATATATGACCGCTTAACACGCACAAACCCTGGTGCAGTCAGTAACACTTCGGCACTCAGCATTTCTAAAGGTGGTTATACTTGAGTTCAGGCAGGTAAGATTATACCAGAGCTGTTTTTAGAACCTACTTATTACGAGCAGATGTGTGTTTCGTATCATCGTCACTCCATTAATGCATAATAGGTGCGGAGATGCCACTTCTGAATTAAGATAGGTATAGCATGTTCTTTCCGCCACATTACTTCGTTCTTGTGTTCACTTTCATGGATAGAGTGTGAGTACGCTTATAAAAAGGCTGGGTGGGACCATCAAATCAATAGGAATAATAGGAAAATTAATAGAAGTCAGAACTTATGTAGCGCCATTTGGGCAAACTGACATTATTGAGACTACGTCCAGCGTACTGGTTGTCAAGTTAGGCTTTAAGTGCCCACGGAGTCATGTACTCACGGCTTAACTTATGTAAGTATGACTTTTTTCATAACTTTTTTATTTATCTAGATCCTCAACACTTAATGTGTCACAAAGTCTGGAGATAAATATATTAATAATTAAACCAAGTTAATAAGGAGAAAGAAAGCCTCTGAATTAGAAGAAGGAAAAGCATAACAACGCCACCTCTATGAGCGATAAAAGGGCACTTGCGGGGGGGGGGATACCCCATTTAACAAAAAAGAAGTCTGCCGAGTAATTGATAAATCTGTACATAGCATTAATGAAGTCATTTTTCAACATATTGATATGAGGCGTCTGATATGTTTAATTACAAGCTAGTAAAATTGTACCGTATCGTATTTCAATCAATGTTTTACTGTCACCTGAAGCTTCATACAGTATTTAAAAAGGTTAGAAAAATTTTTTTTCAGGACCATTTTCAGGAATGGATTCTATAGATTTATAATTTAATGTATCCTACAATTCATGTGTTTTACTCAATGAGCATATCATGAGTCAAAACCATAATAACTTACCTTTTAGTTAAATCTAGGTGTAATCTTAAAAGTGCCGAGGTACGGTGGGAGTCAGGGGTATCTGCACCTGGGTTAAGATTACTGGGGAAGAACTGAAAGCCGGTCGCTTGAAGTCTTTATGTCGGTGTAAAGACTTGAGGTTACCCCCCATTTTAGGTTACCCCCATTTTAGGTAACCCCCAGGTAATCTGATTTGGTATAAGGGTACCCGCAGACTTTATTTCAGATTGCCCCTCGCTTATTAAATTAAATGATAAATTCTTAGGATTTAACTTATGATTATCATTCCAACAACCAAATGAAAGAGGCGAGGTTTAAAAGATGCAATCAGTTAATAAAAAATAAAATTGTCGCATAATGTTAATTATATTGTTAATTATATATATTGACTCATACACTTAACTAAAGCGCATGAGACTTTACATGTAAACATAATATATACAAAGAAAATGAACCTGATTTTAGGATTCCTGTAGACAAATCATAAGAATTAAAGTAAATAAACACAAAGAAGCCACTGTTTTCAGGTCATAATCTAGTAAATCATAGTGGCTAATCTGAAACCGATTCGAAGTTGTTACCGAGGGTAATCTGAAATCGATGTCAAGTTAGGGTGGGGGGGGGGGGGGGTAGGGGTGAATTAAACTCGCTACACAAGGAATACGCTGGAGGATTATTCCTACATCCGCAGCATTAGTACTAATGTTGATAATGTAGAATTAATTAGACCAATCATGACAAGTATGTTGCCCGTTCCAGTGTAGTTTACAGATATTATGTCCATAAAAATCTGTCGCACCCCTGTGTATTCTGCTGTTTTACCAGTTGTTTACGGATGTCGTCTCCCTAAACAGCTGCAGCAACAATTGAACATTTGAGCTTGGCTTTAATACGCCAACAAATTAATATAATGGCATTTACCGTTGAATTTATGTTGGCACATGACGTTACGTAGAGCCTGTCAACTGATAGAAAAATGGACCTGATTATGTAAAACTTATTTATTCAGATATTTTGTTGTTTCTTAATTACGGTCATTGTACCGCTAGATGTCCAGTAAGCTTTTACAATAAAACAGATAAATATTTGGAAAGATACTCCAGACTGTTGGAATGTGTTATTTGATTATAAAATAGAGCAAATTATTAGCGCATAAATGGACATAATTAGGCAAAAATATAGATGTAATTGTTTGGTTATTTTGTTATGTGTGGCCTTAATTACGCTTACTGGTTAATAACAGCTGATTAAATGTGTATTGAGTCATGACATCATATATAAAAGAATGCAGCCATTGCATTTGACAGGAAATTCCACTCTTAATCGTTGTGACATAATGATAATGACTCTCATGGAATGGGAACCGTTCTGCCGAGGCCCCTAAGCAATTAAAGGGTGCCTTATTTCGTGCAATCAAAAAGGGAATGTGTTGCATTTAAGGGCTGCTGGAGGTTTTAAATAAAAATGTATTTGAAGTAATAGTGACCATGTATGGGTGCCTGTTTTTTTCCATATATAGACTGATTATAGTGATTATAACCCAAATATGAACCATATAAACCTAGCCCTGATTGCACGACTCGATAGGCATTTATATTTGACTTGCAGGCCAACTTGAGTCGTGACGGGAAAATGAACTGCAACGGGCATCCATCTTATGGCAGCGATAGTTATTAACTGAAATTAACACGAAAGAATATATGAGAACAAACCAAAGTATAAATCCAGTATCTATAGTAAGCAGTCATGTTGTGTCAAAGGGACAAAACGCCGCTAATATACCTAATACTCGCCCGCGGTATGCACACGGGAAGCATAGAGAAAGCGCAGATAAAAAGATTGTTTTACGCTTTGACTCCAAAAACTTCTGGCAAATAAATGTCTTTTGTTTCTGGTAAATCTGGATTTTGAAGTATACATGATATATTTGAAAAAAATTATTCATTGGATGTCTAAATTGAGTTTGATAAAAGGGGGTTTCCGCGGTCTTTAGGAGTCATAATCTTACGTTTTGAGTAAAACAGAACCATAATCTAAGTGTCATATAAGCATCGACAGGTGTCGCTGATAGGATGGGTGAAGATCCTTTTACACTCCTATTGACGAAAATAATTATTCACCGCGCAGTGCGACACGATGGTCATTACGTTAATTTTATCCGGCGGGCTTAGGGGACAAATGAGGCTGCTTGATAAATGATACCATGTTAAGATCAATGTTTTCGAAAATATGTTTACTTAAAAAAATTGTATAATTTCATAGCTCAACATTTAATACAGTATACAATGCTTTCCTTAGCTAAAATAAATACAATCTTCCCTACCAAATACTATTCCTGGATGGTTTCATTCCAGCATTTTTATTCATTGATATTATAGGTTTAAAATGGAGGAAGTTTTTAAATTATATGTACAAAATTCCGGTTTAATGACATATTTGTTTCATCGTGTTGTTAAAACCTATACACTTATGTGAGCCTGACATGACTAAGCTGTTATTTCTAAGCTGTTATTTCTAGTCAGGCTTTGTACTAATGATGTTGTTGTGTATGGCTTTGCTATACACTTTGATACCCGTTTCCATCCAGCTCTATAATATCCGGAGTCATTCCGCATACATCATGAAAGGCAGTTATAACTTTTTTTAAAGCATTAAGATGAAAGAAATAGAAACGTTATTCATGGAATCGCTCGACAGTCAACATCATATATCAGCCTCAATGCATCTTATAACCAGAATATTGCAAAATAAATACTTTTTATTATACGTTATGTGTATTTAGGAAGTATGCAGTCAATTAACTCAACTTCTCCTCGTTCAACGTCTTTTATACTTTCTGTGCACGTAGAAATTATAAAACCATGGCTCTGTTCGTTATATTATAGTAAGCCTATTGCGGGATATAGAAGAAAGCTATGCCTTACTACCACACATTCAGTGTCATGAGTATATCCGTGATTTGAAAGTATGTCGCCCGTTAATTTGCGATTTCGCTATATCCTCCGCTGTACCTAGATTGGTGTTAGTACTTATATATTTGACTGTGTGTATATCAAATCAGAGAACCTTATCGTCCACTTGGTTTATATCAGAATAAGTTACTCCTTTCTACAGAAAATAACACCTCGGCACCTCTGTCACATCTAAATCAATATTAAGATGAACTCAGTCAAATACATATTTCCCTCTCAAGAGAACATCAGTCATATATTTATTTTTTCTCTGTCAAGATGATGTCAGTCAAATTCACAGTTTTCTCTTAAGGTGATCTCAGTCGTATACAAAATTCTCTCTCAAGATGTCGGCACTAGTGGCAGTTCCTCCTTAAGAGACAAAGGTACAGAGGTATAAAATTAAATCTACTGGTGCGTCTTTATCCGGTTCAATTTTATTTATAAATCCTCAATCATTTATTTCTAAAATTATTTAAAAAAAAATAAATTACATTTTAGACAGACAACCAAAATAGACATAAATAACGTCCAATTAATATAGACGCTACCGGTATATCTTAGATGTGCTTCTCTGTGTTTTATCACCACCATTTTCCTAGAGGTCATTTGCATATTCACTGATGCATGATCATCTACCCGTGATATTTCCACCACTTTGTCTAGCATTATATATCATACAATTAAATAAAAAAGGAAATAAGGAAATTTTACGAAATGTTCCTACCATAACTTGATAATTTGTCTTTGGTCCAAAACAACATTATTTTGCTCTTAACTTTCCCGATACGCTTACCCTTGCCACCAAGCTAAATGTATACGCAAGCAGATTCTCTCCTGGGTGATTTGGAGTTCTTTCGTGTAGCATCCCCGCACCCTTATCAAACCCTGTGATGTTTGTTTCTACAACTTTCACGAAACTGCTCATGGGGCTGCCATTTTGCATACATACTAAAACCCGGATGTGATGACATAGATTGCATGTTGATATTATTGGTATATGCCGATAGAATGATAGTTGTCGCTAGAAAGTATTTATTATGGTATGTCAAATATGATACGTTTCATAGGCACATGTATACTTTTAAAAAGACACAGGATGCAAAATATATTGGTATTTATGTTGAATAATCTTTAAGGCTAATGGGATTATCCATGTTTTGATCTGTCATTGGAATTAAGAAGCACAATATCCTTGGAAAATATCTCTAGTGACAGCTTTTATCTACGTCTTCTAGGCATTGGTACGAAACTATCTCCATTACTGTATTTAACATTTTCTACATAGACGTCATAGTTAATAATTGTTTATTTTAGCCTCCAGTTTTCAGTGTTTCTTCCGTGTTCACTAAGTAAACTTCTATCATTTCGTACCTTCCAACGGGTATTAAGAACTGAGCTATTGGAACTTTAGGATTACCGATGACGCGGACTCTGTTTTATGATAAACGTAAAAAAAGACTCGGCACAATACACATAACGACTTCTCGGAAATGCAAACCATTGATTTATGTTGAGAAAAGCAACCAAATGCATATCAGTAAACGACAGATACGAGGGCATACATTCCATAATGTTTCTTGCTCGAAAATTGGGGTAAAAACTCCACCCAATTTAACATTATTATGAACCGCAGTGAATTAACAGATATAAGTCAGTCTTTTGGCGGCTGAATATGCAAAGGCGGATTTTTTTCGAACCAATAATCTGGGAAATAAAACAAAATGCACGCTTGATTAAAAAACACCCAAGATTGTACCATTTCAGCCCAGAGTTTCTAAAGTCTACACTACGCGGGGTTTACCGATTCTCATAC
Organism: Sipunculus nudus; assembly: GCA_026874595.1. NCBI lineage: Eukaryota > Metazoa > Annelida > Sipuncula > Golfingiida > Sipunculidae > Sipunculus > Sipunculus nudus. Next base: position 62,197,756 of record CM049313.1, read on the forward strand.
CTTCTATTCATTTAATCCCCCTCCCTCTCCTTTCTAAAATTCTCTATCCGCTTCTTCGTTGCGCTCGTGGAATTGTAAATAAAGCATTTGCCACCTTCGCATTATAAAACGGTTCATTACTCTTGTGTCGACATTAAATTCCAGACCTAAGGCCAAAAAAAGGTATGGTTCTCAGTCACCGTCCGCGTCAATTTAACCCCTCGCATCAAAAACTTTTATTTTGTTTTTCATCTTTCTAGAAGATAAAATAATACAAAATTGATAAGAAACCCTTTGTTATGTAATGCTTTTATCTGTTTAGCAAAAGAATTCTCGGTACCCTTATCATATACCATTTTACCGAAAAGTACAAAAAAAATTAAAAAATATCGCCGCATAAAAAAGTGCCTGAGAACCAATACCTTTAATTGCCTAACACTACTGTTTTTGAACTTGATATATATGTCGTCACGCAATAAAACAATCTATGTAAAGCACGAAAGGATTTTCATACAATACAGTTTCTACCACTTAAACCGATCGATCTCAATGTATATACAGATGACACACCCCTGTTTCCTAAACTGCCCTAAACAGTCCAATACACTCACGCTTTAGACAACGTAAAGTTTCATACTTATATATATAAGTTAGAATTTTTTATATCGACACATGCATGGAATAACAATCACACAGACAATACGGAATAAAATATAATGTGATTATGCATTTCTTGAAATTAACGTGATTTTTATAATTAACGCTTTACTATCTCATTGTCTGAGAAACTATTGTAATATAATAGTAAAATGAAGATTCGCTATATTATTGTCCTCCTTTCGTATCCTTTGCTTTCTTCGAAACGTTAAGTAGTCGCGTCATGATGAAATTATAGCTTGGGTATTATGAAACTTACATGCAATGTAAACCTAATGGGCTCATGATAAAAAGAAACGTATCTACAGTTACCTTTTCAGGGAATTAAAGGTGTAATGTTTAATGTAATAATACAGAGAGTTGTTATTGGCGAGTGACAATAACTGCATGACGCATGGAATCTATCACACACATATTTTCATTATCAAAGAATGGTTATAATATATAAGCATGCTAAAACAATATACATGCATATTGTAAATATTTAAATACACGTTATCTGTTGAAATATAAAATTATTATATGAAAACCTCTACGTTATGGTGATATCATGCAGGATTTTATATAAAAATTTACATTTATTTATATGAAACTACTTCAACAAAAGGTACTCCAGTCGATCTCCAGTTTCACCCTGCTTGTTAGTGAGTATGTAACCTCACCAGAAAAGAGACACCTGTTTTTAAATGCCGGGGCTGTCACACAATACAGGGATTCCAAAGATAGATATATATACCTAACGACCTGTTTCTCTGGAGAACGCGATTTTGTCCGGAAAGGCTTTTAAAGCATGATCATCACAGAAGACATCGCAAAATGTAGCTGTCCCTTCATTTGACAATCAGTTTGTATGTGTCATATATTTGCCGCCTACGCATAATGGTATATGTATCCGGCGGGAGAAATATCATAGTGTTCCTTGTCAGCAGTGGAAAGTACTGTTATAAAAGGCACCTCTTTTTATTCGGCTTTTGGCCGTGTTTAGACTAGAATATTAGACTCATTTCTTAAGGCATCCTTTGTCAATGTTAAACAATAAAATATTGAAGGCTAATAGCTGTGCCATTTACGTTGCCCTTTTCAATGAATGAAAGTAGAATATTTTCACGTTTCAATGTTTGCGCTGTTTTATGAAGCTTTCGTGAAAGTTTGGAACCATAATATCATACGTCCAGCGCTTTGCTTTTCGAACTGGCATATAAAAGGCCACACTCTTCTGTCATCTGATAACCCATTTTCTGTCATTGTTTGAAACTTTGATTAGTAAAGTTTGATATTTCTGCTTTTGAAGTGGATTATGTCAACGCATGAAGTCTAATGGTTCAAGACGTCTACAAATTTATATATATATTTATGGATTTTAGTGCATTGAAGGTCCAACAGTTTTTATGGAACTTGGCGGTAGTGCTTGAAGTTACTATACGATTCCCGAGAATGGATCTTTTCCAACAGGATTAATGGAAATTTTCGATAATTTACATAAATACTTTGATATATATGGTGTGTTAGTTTTCCTTATTCGAATAATTGCTGGCATACGAAACAAAATAAGGTGATAGGGGCAGACACAAATTACAACAGACTAGAAATCTGTATATTAAGGAATCAAGCCGCCGCCATGTGTTTGCAATCACTTATTCGGCCAGTGTCCACAGGTTAATTCGTATATAAATGATTGTAAATTTGTGAATATTCCTTGATAACACTTTTAAACCAAGACCATGTGTCAGATACCCACCAAAATCTAAACGATTCTTCCTTGGTTCATTTCCGAAAACTAGTGTGATTCCTTGCAAGTTGTGTGAGTTATGTGTTGAATAAAATACACACACATGCACACCCTCACTAACACACACACGAACTCGGATGAACGCATATCCTCCGTTTGGAGGCAACACTGGCCATGCTCTTTCTATCGACAAGGACCATCCTTCCTTCGTTTGTATATGACAAGTTTTGCTGCCATTGACTGATAACATATACATGATGGTAACTCATATTAAATAATAATTTTTTATTTTTTATAACTGCACTACATACCCAACAATGACCATTTTATCTTCAGTTCATATTACAGCATCTCTTTAAAATTGATATGATGTTAAGTCTGCTGCCCTCTGCACGATATTGGATATCAAACTCAGTGAATGAAATAATGCCAAGTTCAGTCAAACTTAACCAAACTGTCAGTTAGATCAAGACAATGATCACAATTCGCGTGCTGCTGAAATGATCTTGCTTATAATAAAGGTCACAATTCGTTGGGTCATCGACATTCTCGTTCCTTGTAATTAACTCTACGTCACAGAAATTAAGTACGACTCATTATAGAACCCATCCTTCTAGATCAATTATATAAGAATATAAAAAAAATCAGCCAGTTAAAATTGTCAAAGTCTTAATATCCTCCAAAATACCAAATGATTACCCTCTTTACTGCCTGAACCGATACATTACATTAAAACTTTTGCTTTTTTCAAGCGATTCTGAATTAATTGTCCCAGATTTTCATGAGCTATTCATCTCTTTAAATATTCATAAAATTCCCCTCAGGGATTTTTTTTTAATTATCTCTCCTTTGCATCCTTAGAAACTAATGAATTCTGATGGAATAAAACTCCTCCTTATAATTACCATCGATATTCTGATAGACACAATTATACATCCAAATGATGGAAAAATAAATCAATTTGTCCGTAATAACAACATGGCACTAAACTTGACGGATAGGGAGCGGGCTCCAACTACTGGTATGAATTAACTTTACTATAAATCATGTAACCGTATTATAGATAAAATATCTCTTGGACACCCCCCCCCCCACACACACACACACACGCCGTGAAAAAAAAACATGTCCAATAAGGATGGACATTAAGCATGAATAAAAACCAGTCACCACTTGCCAATTTCTGTAAGAATATGATGCGTTTATCTATGGGGGATATAGGAGTGCCGAGAAAGTGAAAGCTCGGGGGCAAATGAAGTGCTCTCCATTGACCCCTTACAGAGTGTCAGTAACAGCGGTTGGCCTTATTCAGTACGGGGGCTGCAGGCTTGTAATGAAGGACCAGGATGATGACCCACGGGCGAACCTCGTTATGACTGTCCGTCACTGGACCATATTGAGGCTAGCAGTGCCGGTTAGAGGTGGGGTAAAAAAAACAAGTCTACGAAAATAATCAAGAAATTGGTAAAATAATGAGGTTACGACGCAGAAGCTAGGACCTGCCTGAGTTTTGGCTTCAGTGGCTAACAGTTTCTGACTGAAATAGCCACGCTGTGCGGTTAGCCTCAGCCAGCTGCCACTGTCAGTTGCGCTTGATGCGCGGAAGACTTTGTCAACTTCCCAACCATCTGTGGCGTTATCCAATAAAATTATTGAGTGTCAAGGGTCCTTAGGATGACTGCATCTGCCCCCGGGCTATTTAAATTAAGATCAGTGCGGGGTAAAGGATTCCCTGTATCAGCTGTCATCTCCACTCTTCCATGATTTAAAGTTTGCAAATCGAATTGCCGCTGTACTTCTGTTACTGTTAGCCGAGTTCCGCACACACTGCTCCCCAATGCGCTTCTCCATTCAGGAAACCCTTTACTCAGGCTGTATATCATAGCGAGTATTCTCCGGCATCATTGGAGGGATCGAAACTCAATGCACAATGACCAGTAAATACAAGAAATTTACAAGACCTTGAGTCAAACAGCTGTAATACATTTTGAACATAAAATAATCTTGAGTCACGTATGAAGATGAGTAATGTTGTGGCCATGCATACATTAATGTCATCTGAGTGTGAAAATGTAAAGAAAAAATACAAAAGTAAAAATATTGGAGTTTATTTAATGATATTTTTAATCATACAGTTTGAGAACATTCAATACAGGGTCTGCAGTGTAACGTTTGGTTGAAGGAATTATCGCTCAAATTTGTTTGTTTTGTCGACGGAAGACTTGAACGCAATGTCACCTAATTGTCCCGTTACCCAAACAAACAAGAGCAAACACTATGGGCAGACGCCGGCGTTATTAGTCACATGTCATCGGCTTCCTCACATTTACTTGTCTTCGCCATTACATCCTTGTTTTATTAAATCTCTTAATTCAATGTTCCGCTTCACCACTTGCTGAAGATATTATTTTCATCATAGTTGGTTGGTTGGTTATTTCGTTCGTTTGTCTGCATGTTAGCAACTTTATTCAAAATGTTGTGAACAGAGTTCGATCAAATTTCTCGTAGAATTAGGGGAACACCCAAGGAACAATATGTTCACATTTTTAGCTAATCTCTTTCATGGTTTATGTTTATTTAGGATATGGTTGAACATTGTGTTAAATTAATGATTTAATTGGAATTAAATTATGTCTAAGCGCACTGAGTTGAGCCGTCATTAATCATGCATGGTGTTGGAGAAGCGTAACGTAAATTTATTCTGTGCAGCATACACCATATTTGATTAGGATCCTGGTGGAGATGTTTATGTGGTCCCTGACCACTTTTTAGTTTCTATAGTACTTAACAACGTTAACACTGTTTTATAACATTGTAAAATGTGAAAAAGTAGTCATCGTATCACCATGCGACAGCACATCAACCCATCAAAAAACCAAGGAATCGGACTCAATCGGAAAGCATCTGACAACCAACTGCTCACAGAGAATCAGTCATATTGATCCGGCTTTGCCACGCCCTGAGCAAGTTGAAAAGTCTGAGAAATGAGATTGGTGTAATGATGGCTTCTGTGCACTTGACGTTTGATGTCTCAGATATAGTGTCCACGTTAAGGCTTTTCGACCGTTGTTGTTTCAATTATTGCCCCTGGCTCAGACACTCAGGAGACGATGTGGACATTGGAGCCCTCGTGTAATTACATAAATGGTTTTACGATTATCCTTTAAGGAGATCCAGTACTGAAATGCTGCCTTTAGGCACACTGAGTACATAGACCTGAGGATCTGCGGAACTCTTTAAACAATGCCAACAGTATTTTGTACGTCTGTACACCAGCATTATAATGGGTCCCTTTATATGTATTCGGCATCAATCACTGCGCTACGACAAGTGCACATTGTTACGGGGTGACATAAAAGCGGACCGAACTGTCTCGCTAGTAAAGCTTGCTTTTCCAGCGAAGCGGTTGGTACGCCGGACCTGTGCGCCACCGACCTGGGTTCGACTCCCGGATCAACACAGGATTTTCCCCTCATTTATTTGTCTTCGTTACTACATTGAAAGCTCAAGTGTATCAAAATTTATTATGTTACTAGCTGATAAACCCGGTATACCGGGTTATTTACCGCGGTTTGGGAGATATATTGACTGAGATATTGAATGTTGGCTCAATTTTTATTATAAAAGTTAAAAGAAAATATAGATTTTTAGTGATATACTATCGGAATACGATATGTACAAATAATTTTTACTGTTATTTTGTGGCGCTGTGCTTGTGGCAAAAATCATACCCCGGTATGTTTACCTTGAAGACCTGGTCAGTGATGGTTAACACTGCGAACCGGAAGGAGACGCGGAGGCATACAGTGTTTCGTTGAGATTTGACTGGTTTCTATCGTTGGTCGTTTAAAGAATAGGTTGATGTGAGGAACACATGAAAGATTAATTAAATGTACGTTGCAAGGAAACTGTTCCTGAAGAAGGAAACAGAATGTAAGTAGTAACATCGTAAGTAGCAGAAGCGGACCCAGCGGGACTCCGTGCAGTGGGTCCGTATCCCATTTTCAGCCACCGCAACCTTTTTTTCATCGTATCAGACACATGAAACCCCCGACACAACCCCAGCCCTGTTCCTGAACCTGGGACCTTGAATTAGGTTTTGTAATTAATCCTCCTGGGTTGAACCTTCCATTCCAAAAAGCGAGAAACATGTGTTTTTTTCTCTTTTACTGACCACGCACGTGGGTCAAACCCCTCATTGAAAGCAAGCGTTATTCATATGAACAATAGTCCTTAGTGTTAGAGGTCAAGTGATCACGATGCATGCATTCCGGTGATTGCCGAAGGAAGTTCGGCTGTGCTCGGTAAAAAAAACGGGAAAATCACAAAAATTTTTATGTATATTAAACATTATTTATTTTCATATCGCCTATGTCACTGCGGGGATAATAACCTTTAAAATGATGTATGGCACAAAATTGTACACAACGCGGTTATAGAGAACACTGCGAACAAACGTGAACCGAATTCCTTTTATAAGTATTAGATTAGACTTGAGCAGTCTCTCTTACTCTTAAAAAAGAACCAGCTTAAATAAGATGTCATAGTATTACCTTGTCGTGGTCACGAGTTGAGGCTCCATACATAGGTTTCACTCAACGTCGTCACCTTAACGTCGATTTTTTTTATTTTCTGAAGACGTTTAGGTGGCAGTTGAAAGGATGTATTAAAGTCATTAATTTTGTGTAACCACGTTTTTTCTTCGTTATTTAGTAAATATAACACGGCCATATAGGCTTTTGATAGGAAATACTAACACGCAGCAAATATCTTGATCCGACCCATAGAATGTGTGTTCTATTATGACTTGCATCATGACTCGCAGCCCATATCAGTTTGTTTTAGAAGGCGTGATTGACATGTTGCCACGTGGCTAGCGCTCAGTAGGCTCTATGGAGGGATTTAAATACTATGTCATATAAAGAAGTTAGTAACACAGCCGTAATATCATATATCATTTCATGTGTCCAACATAACAAGTTATCTAGTCTAAATGGTTCATGTATCAACTATTTACCCTTTCATTATTTGCGTCCCTGGTGATGGTCGCACTGCAGATACTCCGAAGTGCTGACCACACATTCGCGTTTTTTTTTTTTAATTTTCGCGATTTTCACTTTTTCGTTGTTTGCGAGGGTTCCATTTCGCAATCTCACTATTTTAACAAAATATAAGCAATTGTTACATTAATTAAGTATACCTAATTCTGTCTGCAAAATCTTAATAATTTGACGGAGCACCAAGGATTCATCAAACTAATTATCATTAACATTAGCAATCTTAAGATCTATTATTAATCAAATTAAGTTTCAATCTTTTACCTTTCGATTTGCGTTCCACGATGAAATCTCTTGTTCACCAAGGTTTTTTTTATTCACGATAATCCCCTTTCGCGAATATCGCGAATTTGACGCCCGTGACTGTGTGGTAATCCCGTCTCAGTCTTGGTACAGGACAAAATATTACCCCATCGTGGTATATCGGGTATAACCAGTAATATGATGTCACTCTAAGATGTTTCGATGGACAGAGACAAAAAAAAATTGTAAAACTAATGCATTGTTATATCGGATGAATCCTAATTATCCTCTGGTCCTATCTACACTTACATTAGCGTTAATGACGAATCTTCAACGATTTCACAATGATTGAACTGAGGTGCAGGGCTTCTCTAATGACAGGCCTGGTCTGTCTAATGACCTAATTGCAATAGTTTCGTAATGACCCAGTTGGTCTTTCTAACGAGCAGGATTAATTGGGAAACTACTGAGGCGAGCTAATTACCAGATAATTTTACTTCATAGCACCATACGGATTTATCCTTGAGGAACCATCTGCAGCTAGTGATGAAAAAAAAAGTATAGTTCATGACAATACTTTAGATGGACGCGAGCAAGTATAAGGGAACACTAAGAGTAGTCAGTGAAACTAACAAAGCAGTCAAAATGAGCCGATTGTCATGCAGTTCAGTGTTTCACCCAGCGATATGATTATATAGAGAAACCAATAAGGCCATGGCCCAAAAAATTATTGTACTACGGATTCGCCGCTCCCATTTTTTGTGTGGATCATTTGTTTCTGGCAAATGAAGACCAGGTCCTTGATGATGTCGCTCATATGCGATATGGCACTATTTCTCAAAAATATATCTTGAAAGTATGGAAAATGGACTCATATACACCTGGGAAAATTCCACGTATTGTATCTCGAAAAAAGGGGCAAACAATTCCTACATATTTTTCCCGTAGCAGAAACAGAACAATAATTGTTATTGTGTGGCCAAAGCGTGTATCGGATACCTACAGAGGTGTAGAGTTAGGACACTCATCCGTTTGTGTGCAACAATAAACCACGTTACTTCTGTTAGTGCGTCATGTTTCACCGTGTTAGTTGACCATCTAGCTGTTTTAAGCTGCGTTTGCTTGGCGCGCGGTATCCGGTAAGCAGTACTCAGTAACTTTTTTTTCGCTCTAATCTTTTTATCTTGAACAATTTACTTGGCCCGCGTTATGTGGTATGCGGAATGACATACGCGGTAAAATCGAATTCTACGTTGAAAAGTTTATCCGCATATCGCGCGCAGTATAGCGAAACGGTATGTTTACTACGTGTATGCAGCTATGCAGCTTATATATATATAGGTGGTTTTGACATCACCGTTACCATATGGCAGTGTTTTACAGCTCGCCTGGTAAATCCACAAGCGAGTTTATACCGCATTTCACAAAAAGCGTTCCGATGCCGCATTCCGGACACCTCATGTGGCGCCGAGTAAACGCAGCTTGAAATGAGCATTTTTTCCAAGTTAATTATCAAGACACTGTAGTAAAGTCAAGAAATTTCGAATGTCAAGAACGAGTTTATAGGTGGTCAAGGATTAAAGCAGAGCTCTTATCTCTTCCAGTTACCTGTACAGTATGGTTTGGTTTGGAAATCGGAAATAGTTGACACCTTTCGTCTTTCACGACTAAAACTGTCATAGGCGCATTTAAACCTCCCCAATCCGAGGTCAAATGAATCATTTCTTTGTAAGCTGCTGGAGCATGCCTTCATTTACATTTATAATGATATCAGGAATCCTTAAGGACGAAAATGATTAAGCTAAATTATCAGGTCGACCTTTTTACTATGAAGTATTTCCTGTATTTTATTCTGTACAAGATATCACACAAATCAACCCATCTATCCGTCTCAAGCGGAGTTCCATGGGCCCCATTATTACATCACGGTGGATACCTTAATATTATTCCAGGTTATACTCAAGCAAACACGACTCAGATTAAGCAAGTAAGTAAATGTATTCGGTGGTAAAATCCCTATGAATGAAAACTATAACGAATGGAATGATGGAGCCCTCGTGAAAGAGTTAGACAGTAACATGCACGGTGATGAATGCAAAAAGGCGATTTATTAGGTGACCTGTTTATTTTCATGAAAAATATTATCGTTCTAAAAATAATAAAGGCCATCAGTGATCCAGAATTCTAAATTTATTCACAAGAACATCATGATTAAGCATGTATTCCCGAAGAAACTAAATGGAGAAAAATATCAGAAGATAATAACAGACTTTCCTTTGCCTTATGTCCGCAAGGGGCGATATATCTATACATACAATGACAAACAGTACTTAGCATATATTACCAAATGAAAATATAAAAATAGTCTTTGACAACGTGTAAACGAACAAAGATTTTTATCTATTTCGAATCACCCCAGTGGCGCGACTAGCGTTTGAAAGGGAAAGCGTCTTGATAAGGGAACCGGGGTTCCGCAGGGAGAGTGTTTTCCATTCTCGGCCTGATAGCCGGCGGCCCTCTCGACTACAAAATGCGTCACGACGGAGACCATGCTGCGGTTTTAAATGGAGTCACTATCTGTATTTACACTTAATTTCCTGTCCTTCGACCCCTAGTATTACCGCAGGTGTTATCAACATGTGGCCACCCATTCTCAGATATGATGAATCTGGCGATGCATTACGGACAACAAAATCTTCTCGGCTCCTTTCAAATTAACCCTTCGGCACTTTGGGAAGACTAATGTATATATAATCGTTTATCAATGAAGTAACACAGTCAGAAGCTGAAGTCATTCAACTCGTGTACCGAAGAGTTGAAATTCAAAGAGGGACAGATACTGAATAGGTCTTGATCATGCAGGGATCATCGCAAAACGGTTTATCAGCTCTGGTTATCTTTTTTCCACGAAATCTTTAAAAATGGATTTGGAAACACATTGGCAGGATGTTTCTTAATGATCTTTGCTGTGGACTCAGTAATTTGGTAGGTCACTCTTGCTCATATGTCCTTATACTTATGTGCCATTTGGTTTGTCTGTTGGCAGCTTTACTAAAAAAAGTTTTCTTTTGTCGATTGCTAAGGTGACACTAAAGGAACTGTTTGACAAATTTTATGAGGTTGTTCGAATCACTTTAATACTTTTCTAAATTTAAGGTTTTTATATATCGTGAGAAAGGGAGGTTACTTTGTCTCTTTGGCAATAGCCATACATTGCTATTAGGGACGGTCTTTGTTGTAGAGTTGGAACCCAGCACACAGAAAGTGTAATTAGGATCAAGATAAAAGTTTTGGTCACTGAAATGCTACTCCGTTTTCATATTAAATCGTGATTTAATCAGGGTAGGCATTGTTAATCTTGAACGATTCTACCAGGGAACAATTGGTCCGAACTTTATAAACAGGATGTACACTTTAAATTTCTGAATGACGGGTACACAGTTGTTTTAAAATCCATGTCAATGCTTTTGAAAACGTTACATTTGCTTTTCAAAGGCAAGCGCAGTTTCGAAGTGTTACATCAGCATTACAAAAAAAAGACTTCATAAATACTCACGTAATTATTTGTGAATTAGACATTCTGTCACGACAAACAACTTTTTTCGCTGCAGAGTTATTAATTAAATTTCACACATATTTTGATTTAAGGTGTTGAAGTAGAGTACAAGTGTAAATTCATTTGAAATGGCATTTGTATTTGATCATATTTTATTGCATTTGTATTTAATTTATAATACAAACATTTGTATAAGCATTTAAGTTGTTGCATTTAAATACATCCCTAGATAGGGCTGTAGGATAGCTGTGTACCGAATAAGCGATAACCTTTTGATACAATTGATAAAATATCATCAGGCATTTTGGAATAAAGTTTTTTTTTATGCAAAGAGGTTTTGGATCAGCTTCATACGACCAAGTCTGTGAAGGACTACGCACTCTGTGAGAGCGGTCACTGTGAGAGCGGTCATACATTGTGAGAGCGGTCATACATTTTGAGAGCGGTCATACACTCTGCGAGCGCGATCATGCACTCTGTGAGTGCGTGGTTATGTCATAGACTTGGTCGTATCAAGATATTAAAGCACTGTTAGTATGTACCATAGCGAAGCTAGCGCTAAGACTTTGAACGTTTTAGCCATTAACGGGACCTGTCGCCTGATTTGCTGTGTTTGTGTGTTCAGCTGCTGGGCCGGCATTCGGAGACAAATTAGCATATTGTAGAAATCGGAAATAAATGATTTTATAGTATTGATAGTCTTGATTTCACGACCCAGTAGGCATTTAAATTAGGCCGATGTACCCTTCTTGCATGACTAACATGAGTCATTATCTTCAGAGAGACACAACTGCCGCTATCCACAAGCGAACTACGATTGCCCGAATTCACAGTGCTACTTTAGCTCTGAACAGACGGGTCCAACTATCAGAAATATCTGCTTTACACTATATTAGCCAAATGTAAGAACAGAACCTGTAATAATTTTCATCACATAATAAATTTGACAATTTAAAAGGTGTGTTAGGTTCAAGGGGGTCCGGAATCCCCCTTTTTTAAGTGTTTCAGACCAATTTTTGCTGCCTGGACCCCCTATCGTTTTCGTACCTGGGCCTTTTCATATGTCCTCCTTGCTGAACCCTTAAATTTTCCTAAATCCTGGATCCACCCCTGTGTTTAAGTTATTACAAAGGGGCCTCTTTCGATATCTGAGGTGTAATAAATAAAGAAACCATTTAAAAACATAAGCCAAAAGCACCATTCCATGCATGGTACAGAATCTGTCCATTTTATTCATCCCTCGTGATATATGAGACGAACCTGAGACGACAATTGATTGCATTGCCTGAAATGCTTCTTCAGCAGAAAACTATTGTTCTTTGAAATTCCGTAAATGCGTAATCAACTACGTGGTCACGTGATTTTCCTGTTTGTAAGTATTGCAAAATGTACGGTGTTTTTTTTTACTAAAAGCATGCATGAAATAAGCTTATACATCCGTCGTGGCAGCCACCGTAAGAAGAACCCATGTTAGCATGAGAACTAACTGAGTTCATTTATGTGCACGCAGATTATGCCCGAAATCCCAAAAATTCTACAAATAAGGCAGGTGATTAGCGATTGGCCTTCCAGTTCCGCTGTCGATTTAATTAAGATAAACTTTATTGAATGATATTATGAATTCGAGATTTAATTTTTTTTCTATACACACGGAGCCAGAATAACCCAGATGCCATACGCTAATTAAAACATAAGAACAAACCTGTGAGGTTCGGTCGAAATTTACCATATTGTCATGCATATTGTCATTTTCTGAATCAAATGCACACTCTAATGACATTTAATAACAAAAAAAATTAAGCGCAATAGCCAATGATTTCATGAAACATGTGGTATTGAAATTCAGCATTAGGAGCTCACTTTGACATGTCTGTCATAAGCGTTGAAGAAACAACACTGTGGGAACTTAATAGACGACACGTTCACACGTTTTTAAACTAATTTCGCGATTTGTTCGCGTCTATGTCACCTCTATGATTTTAATTTATTTCTTTGCGCAAATTATACTAACTGGCATACGAAAAACTATATAAACACAAAAACAACGGTTGCCAAAATATAGATTTGATTACATATAGAAAAAGTAATCTCTTCATTTGAATGAAGTATTTTCTTTCGATCAAATTTAATTTGACCAAAAAGTTTTATATTTTTTTCTGAAGATTTTCATTTTTAATCAGGTCCACTTCTCTCTTGAAGTGGAATTTATACAGAATAACGCGTCTACACCATATATATTGCACAGTGATTTGAAAGGTTTGGTCGAAATTTAAAATCCACTCGCAGAGATTTGTCAAAATTTAAAACCAGTGGTGCAACTTAACCGATCCGAGATATTTAATAAAGTCTGCTGAAGCTGTTATTAATAAAGAAGGAAAGGGAGTAGACAAAGAACCGAGAAAAGGGCACCCCGCCTCTCCTCTTAGTTTGATCATCTGTGTAGAAAAACAACGACAATCCAAGTAGTCGCTTCCGTATGATGTAGCCATTTAATAGACGCAAAAGACAATAGCGATTGGTATATTGGACGTTACAATAATTCGGTTTGTCATTTTCTTCACGTAGCGGGCCAAGGCATTGAGCACGGGTCTAGTCTGATCCAAACAAGGTCTTAACCCGCTGCCTGACATCCCGCCCCGCAGAGTAATGACTCCATTAATGTTCCGGCACCATCTATATACATGTTGCTTTAATAGGAGCGGGGTCTTGCTGGACCGGCAAATAATGCAAAATTTCCCTGTGTACGGAATACATAAGTGGCTGACCCGTAATTAATTGCTATATTACGAATTCCTGTTCGCCTAGAGGTATATATTTCATTTCAGTTGAACAAATGCGTATGACGAGAATACTCGATTCAAAATTCCAATAGCCCTCTACGATACACCGCGATATAAACCCTCTGTATCAGGCATTGTATTTTTTCTAAAAGAAGTTATCGCGGACAGATCTCCATATTTCAGCCTTTATTATTTCCCAGCTTTTATTATTTTCCTCAAACTGCACACAACCATGTAATTACGGCTGCTTCCACTTCCACGCATTTAAAACAATTTCATCCACATATTTTTGGTTTTAGTCAGCATTCTTTCTGATTATCAATATTAATTTTCCATAAATTTCTGACAATTTCTGATACATCGTTACATTATGATGACGTATACTCCTTATGAGATGTCGGTACGATGTTTCTAGATGTTTCAAGACGTTACATCGATATTAACCCGATGTTAAACCGATGTCACATGCAATGTGTGAGTCTTGTCTTCGATGATTTTTACCCGAATACGTAAAAGACAGAAAACCTGATTTACAAGAGACATCGACAACATTTGTGACACCTCAGACTCATCGAAGCTATATCCCGAGAAATCGAGAACCATCGGTAAATTTCGATGGACTTCGTCGTATCATGGAGGAAAATCCAGATAAGTCGTTTTTTTTATAGATGTATACGTTATCCTTTATTCAACCGATCCCCTCCTCCTAAACCGGAAATCATTTGAGCTTTAAAAAAACGCGCCGATATCTAGGCGATCATGTGTCAACTTCCGATCTCCTCCCGATGTATTCCGATTACTGCCAAAGAAATTCCCGATGAAACATCAGGACAAAACGCGAAGCACATTAGACATTTGTGAACCCAATCTCGTAGAGTTTTGTATCAGAAATATTAAAAACCTTAAATACTGACTACCTTCCAAATGATATTCATGACGTCATTGTTTATTTATATTCATGAACAATGCAGTTCCGTGAAACATAGAATACCAAACGGGATTAGTTGAGAAATTACGCATGACTGCGTAATCGGAAATACATTTGACCTGCCAGTCAAGATAAAAGGGCCCAGATGACCGTAAAATATAAACATAAGGTTTTATGCTGAAAGTATCAGCCATGTCATCTCTCGAAATGAATGGTTTATTTTCACATTTTGGCAAAAAGTTCTGTTATTAGGAAAATATCACCAAGCGGAAAATTACACGGCGATAACATGAGAATGTACTTAACCTGAAATTCTTTCCGACCGATCAGATCTTATTCACTTAATTAATTAATATAATCAACCATTTTAATAATATTCAGATTACATGCACAGGAAAGAAACGTATTAATTAAGGCCAAAATATCAGTTACAAAGTCTTGTAATTAAAGTGAAATTAACCAGAGTCTTCGACATTAATTGAATAAAATGACAAAGTTGGGTTCACAATTTCGTTATATTAGACATAAAATTCAGCATAGCTTTCGGTTTAATAAATGTGTTATATGAACCAGCTGTGACATTTTAAATATTTGGTGTCATGAAGGAATGTCAATTTCATTGACCATGATGGGCCCAACATATGAGCCCTCATTCGAATTGTAGACATATTTTTTGCGCATATGGTGTCTTTCGTCTGCATGGTAATCATATGACATTAATACAGTGTAGATTAATCAAATGAGGTATAAATTCCAAATGTGTCAGTTGTTTAATATTGTAAATGGACCAACTATAACCTTAGCACGACCATATTGATGTAAATTTATGTTTTGAACCAACCAAAAGTCAGCTAATCAACATTTTTGTTTTTAGTGATGTTATAAAGATATTTCTTTGAGCCCAAGTTAAAAGATATAAATATATATATTTTAAGTTAAATATAAGATATATATATATATATATATATATATATATATATATATATATATATTTATATATATATATGTTTCATCGCCAAGCAATTCAGCTGAGTGAAATACCGTTTCTGTCTCGCCATTCATGACTCAGGTCATAGAAGATGATGAAATCGACATGCGCGGGTCGAGAGGGCGACCCGAGGCCTTTCCCCATGTCTCCCAATTGGTCAGACTTTTAGTCTTCACCGATATCTAGACTCCAAAAGGGTTCTTCAGAGTAGACTGGGTGAGGAATCTTCTAAGGTTCCAATTTGAACCTTAAAGACGGGGTTCTTTTTGGAACTTTCCTAGGATTCTTTTATGGAACCTGTAAAGTTCCATGTAGAACCTCTTCAGAGGTTCTGAGAGGAACCCTCACAGATTCTTCACGATGGACTGAGTGGGAGCCTAGAAAGGTTCTTTGTGGAACCCCATGTGTAGGGTTCTTCATAGAACCTTCAATGCAGGTTTATTTTAGAAAACAGTCAAGGATGTCATATCGTACGGGAAGGATAATTTAATCCCACGCCATATCTCTATATTTAAGGAAAACAGTTTTGATATGAAAAAATATTTTAAAAAAGTGGGTTATTGCAAGGTTTACAGCTGACAAATCATGTTTATACTTGTATCTTGTTTATATGTTTATGCATCCAGTTGCATTGAAAACACGTTTTTAAGGGAACATGTTTTATTTAGTTTAAAAGATCCATTTGTGAGGGCGGCCCGAGGCCTTTCCCCGAGTCTCCCAATTGGTCAGACTATTAGTCTTCACCGATATCTAGACTCAACGTTCAAACTACCATAGGAATTTCCTTTTACAAAAAAAATCGTCTGTGCAGCAATACCTCACACAAAACAGAGGCCGTGGAGGATGAAACAAATGCAAGGGAATTCTAAAATGTATACATAAATAGGTTGAATTTATAAATATATGTTATCTTTAATATACATTTCTTAACCAGAAAAGAAAATCATACATAAATAGCGCTTTCAGCAGGGGTTTATATTATCCGATAGATTAGTTATAGCATTCCATCGTCCCTTATTTATGCATGCAAAAGCCGGCGCAGTCTTATGGCTCATTCAATTATTTGGTTTCTATTTAGTAATATTTTCCTTCGTTTCAGTAATGTTATTTTCCGAGAACCCTATGATTTCATAGTGAAGCCAGACAAATATAATTTACTTGCATAGACGATTTTATATGCTCGTTGTTACACATTTTAGAGATTACATTTCATTATGTCTGCATGGCTTTGTCGAATTAGCGGTAGGTTAATCTGTTGTACAAACTATTTTTAGAAATATGCATTCATTGGTACATGCATGACGTACAATTCATGCCCATGATCAGTTTTTATTTCAGCCAAGATCTCACAGGTTCAGTTTGGCAGCTATCAAAGGGGGCAGTCTAAACTGACATTAATAGCTTTGAAGCCCGTCTTTCGTGACGTACATTTTGTGGCTGATCTAGCGGGCAATGCCCCTTCACCGTCTGCACCTTCAATATAGTCAGAAAGTACTGACGGACCAAATATATGCCTTCGTCCCGTTTGTGCTACACGTGCCCAAGAGACATATCAGTAACAGCCTAAAGGACTGTGTGTCACTAATCACCAATCCCAAAGCTTCACAAAAGGTAAGCTCTGCAGACCTGAAAAGGGGCGGGCCCTTATACCAATGATGGATTCTATTCTTTGTCTGGAAAAAAAAAAACAAACTGTGATCTCACATTCATTATGGTAAATAATCGACTTAAAAAACACATATTGCGGTGATTCAGGTTATCTCGAAAATTTGAAGGATTATTCCTGAATATCACACAGATCCTTTCTGTTTTTAATTGTAAAACTACAGTTATTAACAGACACACTTACTGAACTGGTGACCAGCCAAACACCAATCCAAGACAAAAACATGATAGCTCTGTCAGGCGTTAAATAAAATATTAACAGGAACTTTTACCTGAGAGTGCATTAAGCTGAACCATCGTGATAATTACCCAAGTATATACCGTAAATCTGACAAGAATGTTATCAAGATATATCTTTCCTCTAATCAAATTACTCGGATTTCTTAAATACTCCTGAAGGTGTATATTTGTCCCCGTATTGTGAGGCACGCGCGAGAACATTTCCATTCCGGCTCTCCTCCATAATGATCAGCTTCCCAACACATGAGGAGAAAAAAAGTATTGATGAAAGGTGGTCTGTCTAATTTGTAAATCATGGATTTACCTTTAGACTCGCGTCCTGTTTTGAGATTAGGATGAGGCACAAACGAAGCCCCGTTTTAAGGTTAGACTGAAACACAAGCGATGTCTTGTTCTGGGCTTAGGCTAATACTGCCTTCGTTACCTTTGGCTATACCGTGATTACAATATGTCATGTGGTGCAAACGACTTGCAACCTTTCGGTACCCAACAAAAGGTCCACTGCCCGGATGTCTAGGCTGTCATAGTAACGAAATAGAAACTGATTTATAACATGTATGTTCATGCCATATTTGTTCAATTAAAAACTATTATGTACACTAGTCAAATAATGGTTTTATCATTGCTCCCTGGTTGCCGCCACTGCCGTGGATAAAGTTGAAGCTAGGTAAGTGGGACAATGGGCCCAGTTCACAAATGGGAAGTACCACAGGGACAACGTGTCGAAAGCCATTTTCCACTTGCCAACTCCTTCTTGCCATATCACCTGGAGTTAACGAATGCAGCATTAGGCACAATCGATGTCATGTTTAAGTTTAGGCCGATACACTAGCGATGTCCAGTTTTAAGGTTCGGCCAAGGTACAAGCGATGTTGTTTTCAGGTCAGGCTACAACTCTCAGAAAAAAGGTTCTGGCGAGAATCCAAAAGGGTTCTTCAGAGTAGACTGGGTGAGGAATCTTCTAAGGTTCCAATTGGAACCTTAAAGACGGGGTTCTTTTTGGAACCTCCCTAGGATTCTTTTATGGAACCTGTAAAGTTCCATGTAGAACCTCTTCAGAGGTTCTGAGAGGAACCCTCAAAGATTCTTCACGATGGACTGAGTGGGAGCCTAGAAAGGTTCTTTGTGGAACCCCATGTGTAGGGTTCTTCATAGAACTTTCAATGCAGGTTTATTTTAGAAAACAGTCAAGGATGTCATATCGTACAAGAAGGGTTATTTAATCCCACGCCATATCTCTATATTTAAGGAAAACAGTTTTGATATGAAAAATTATTAAACAAAAGTGGGTTATTGCAAGGTTTACAGCTGACAAATCATGTTTATACTTGTATCTTGTTTATATGTTTATGCATCCAGTTTCATTGAAAACACGTTTTTAAGGGTACACGTTTTATTTAGTTTAAAAGATCCATTTGTGAAAACTATGCAACAGACAAAAAGCATTAGAATATTTATGCACCTAAATAATATAATTTGGCCTTTGCGACACAGAGTTGTTGAATACCTCACACAGTTTCGAGTCATTTTATCAAAATAATAATTCAGTTCTCGCTTGGAATCGTTCAGCATGGGCTTTGATACTTCAGACAAAAGTTACGTTTTTGCCTTCAAGAATAACACTTTTCTTTAAATATATATATATATATATATATATATATATATATATATATATATATATATATATATACCTCTCACCCTCACACATTTAAATGACGACAAGAATGAACATTGAACATCCAAGGTGCCCCGGAGTGTGCTGTTCTTTGTAGGTTTGATAGATGGTGTACATCAAGAATAAATTTTTGATGAAATGTTTGCGTGTTCTTAGTGCATGTTTATCTCATGTGACTTAAGGCCCTCTTGTGTAGTAAATCTGTAGTATGAAATTAATTCTTGTCTGATTTACAAAATATATATAGTAGTGGCAACATGTAATCGACAAATAGGTGATGCTGAGTGTCTTATGTTTGTGAGTGATTCAAACGTACACAAGTCCCTTTGGCATATGTATTGTTTTTACAAATTCAGTTCTTCCATCCAAAACGATATGTCTGCGTAGATTCGATGTACTGTGTGATCAGTGATAATCTCAGAAACATCGCGACGGTCAAAATAATCGGCGTTCCGTGTCAACATATTCCTTAATTGCGTGAGGCGTGCTTATAAGGCATGAATGATGTTGTTTAAGGATAGGCACAAGGCACAAGGGATGTGATCGGGGTCAACGAGTTATATTTTAATCGTTTTGCGCTGTTTTATTGCCAATTTATATATATATATATATATATATATATATATATATATATATATATATATATATATATCATATGAATAAAAATTACTACTTGCACAGAAAAGGACCCAAAATGCAAGTATATATTACGCAAAAGCTATATATAAATTGTTGCGAGTGGACAGGACATTACCAAATCCGCTTATTAGTGTTATTATTTATCAACTTTATTCAATATCATCCCGCAGGGGACCAGTCGTCTAAGGCAGGCGACCCAAACAACGCTAATCCCCCCTGTAATACAAATGGGATAATTTGCGTGAGGTTGCGGGGCGTTTACAGGAGTAGAAACACACTGATAGTTGTCTCCCGGGGGAAGTGTTGTTTCTACGTATTCAGTGCTTCCATCCAAAACAATTTATACCAGTTGAATCGATGCACTGAGTGATCAGCGATAAACTCCAAAACATCGCGACGGTCGAAATAATCAGTGTTCCGTGTCAACATATCCCTTAATTGCGTGAGGCGTGCTTATAAGGTGAGAGCGATTTTGTTTTAAAGTTAGGCTCAGGCACAAGCAAGGTCTCGTTTTAAGGTGAGGCAAAGGTACAAAAGATGTCCTGTTTTTAAGGTAAGTCTAAGGCACAAGCGAGGTTATCGGGGTCAACAAGTTATTTTTAAATCGTTTTACTCTATAGCGTAAAGTGTCTTAGCGTAAAATTTATTAGCATTTCGCTCGGTTTCTCATATAACATGCAAAAAAAAAGCTGCAGTCCTTTTTAATGAAAGTTTAGTGGTTACTGTATAATATCTGTCTAAGCTTCAGTAGCAGGTTTTAAATTGTAGAAAGTTTAGATTTAAGATGAATTATTTAAAGAGTTTACATTTTTAAAAGAATGATAAAGAGCTTTTACGATCTTAACGATCATGGTTTTATTTCTGATGTCACGGTCAGTCTGAGAACTGATGACAACTGAAACTGCAGATCCATGACACAGGCGACATCTAGCGGATTATTTCATTACAACACTGATTATATCAAGACCCATACGGGTATCTTTCTTATTGCCATGGCTTGGTCGTGTATATTAAACAGACTGCGGGCTACATTTAGTCATGGGGCTGTGGGTTGTATCTATGGCACATCTTAACGATTCAGGCATAATGTTTTATTGACTATATATATCTTATGAATAATAATTACTACACACACAGAAAAGGACACAAAATACAAGGATAAATTACGCAAAAGCTACAAATTAATTTGTTGTGAACAGCCAGAACAATAGCAAATCCGCTTTTTAGTGTTATAATTTATCACCTTTATTCAATATCATTCCGCAGGGGACCCGTCGTCTAAGGCAGGGCTATCCAAACTACGCTAATTCCCCTTGTAATTACATACAAATGGGAAAATTTGCCTGAGGTTGCGGGGCGTTGACAGGAGCAGAAACACACTAATACTGGTCTCCCGGGTGGAAGCATTTAAATATAAAGTGTTTATAGCCTGAACCTTGTCTGTATAATATAGTGTTAAACTTGATAACGGGGGGGGGGGGGCTTAATTTTATTACCTTAATTGGTATCCGTGGGAAGCTGAATAGTATAATAACTTAATACTGATTTAAAACCAGTACTCACAGAAGGGGAGATAGACAAAGAGGGAGAAAGAGATAGAGAGAGAGAGGAGAAGAGATAGAAATATTATGACTACTTCAACTAATTATTATTATAATAATTATTATTATCATATATATATAATGATTATTATAATTATAAATATTTTTTTCATATATATAAATATTATTATTAAAATTATTATTTTTATGATATATATATATATAATTGACCGGAGCTTCGTTCTCAGAAAAGGGTTCATCACTTTATATAACCTTTGGTTTTTGGTACAGCCAAAATTATAGCGGTGATTATTTATAAGTAGTAATTATAAGAAGTATTTATTAAGGTAAATTGGTTAGAAATATATCAAATAGTCGTCACATTAATTCCAAATATACAGGATAATATATGATAATATAATAAACATTATATATAATATTACAAAGACCACACACATAATACCATACTTTGAAATAACTGTAACTGGGCCAGCGTCTGAAGGTATAATTATTAAAATTATTATTTTTATGATATATATATATATATAATTGACCGGAGCTTTGTTATCAGAAAAGGGTTCATCACTTTATATAACCTTTGGTTTTTGGTACAGCCAAAATTATAGCGGTGATTATTTATAAGTAGTAATTATATTATTTATTAAGGTAAATTGGTTAGAAATATATCAAATAGTCGTCACATTAATTTCAAATATACAGGATAATATATGATAATATAATAAACATTATATATAATATTACAAAGGCCACACACATAATACCATACTTTGAAATTACTGTAACTGGGCCAGCGTCTGAAGGTTTTGATTATAAAGAGAAAAAATACATTAATGCATAATTTGTTTAACAATAAAATATGCCGAACCAAATATATTGAAATACGTGGATAACTGTGACATGATTACATTATAATTCTTTGAATGGAGATGCTGAGTGGGCAACTGTCAGCTGATTATCACGATGTTGTGAATATCTAGTTTACGTGAGACACGTTAATGGTTAATAGAGTCATAAACATCTGACAGGAATGAAGCAAAACATGTCGGGGATCTATCCTTTAGTGTTCTTCTGGCGCCTATAACCCTTAAAAAGTATAAACAAAATGGTCCCCGGAAATGACTGTCAGACGACCGAAGCCGGCGCTCCCAATAAACAGAGTTTTCCTGTTTCGAGAATTACTGTTCGGTTAATACGTTTTCCACCATAAATATGAGAATAATAAGGCAAAGTCGGTCCCGTTGCAAAAAAAAAATCCGCTTTCGGGTTATTAAGGAGAAAAAGGTTTTCATCCGGAATTTTACCGTGGATTATTTCTCAATTATTGTTGTTCACACCAATTATGGTGGCACAATAACTTGCATATACATTTGACCAAATGAGTTTTTATTATGTCTTTTTTTCTTTGAAATGTAAGAGTCAACGGCATGCAGAATGGGCGAGTGCAATTTGTGCTTATCGCCATAGAGTGTGTGTCCAAACAGTGCTCATAGCACCCGTCCCTGTCACTGATATTGTAACCACAGCCTGAAGACTGATGGATCTCCAAGCCACCGTAACTGAATCAATATATTTTCTTTACAGGTTGTCTTTCCCTGAGTCTGTGGTATTCATCAGCGACCACGCTGGGCGCGAATCAACAGAGAGAATTCTAATTCCCGCCTCCGCCGACTTCAGACAGGACGCAGAAGTTTGAAGCAGAGAGACCATGATACTATAGGGGGAGGATTCACGTCAAACGCCATGGCGACAAGCGGGTTGCTTGCCTCCACGGTAAGCCCTTGGACCGATGTTGTCTACGATTCCGACCGAAGCCCTGGCCCGTCCCCGTCGCCAGATGTTTTAGAGTTTGTTCCAATTACCAACAATACTCCACCAACCAAAAGAAACGTAAATGATGCCGCCTTTAACGCGGAAATACGTATAATAGTCCTATACGTGGAAATAATCTTGGGAACAATTGGCGGCGCTGCTGTTTGCGTTTGGTTATGGTACAACAGGAGACGCAAGTCACGCGTGAATCTCTTAATTCTGCACGTGACTTTGAGTGATTTTCTCGTTCTTTTTGGTGCGTGCTTGCCACAGCTGATCTGGGAGTATGACCGACATTGGTACGCCGGGAATGCCGCTTGTAAAATGTTCAAACTCTTCCAGAGTTTCTGTATGATGTCCTCTAACTACATGCTAGTAGTTCTTGGTGTTGACCGTCACCAGGCCGTCCGGGCGCCACTCAGAGAACCGTTCCCGGTAAGTTCTATTTTAATTAAGGGTAACAGTATGTAGAATGCAAAATCTGGTCTGCAATAAATGTATGGAATGTAGTTTTCAGTTGTCTTCCTTCTTTGCATTAAATCTGAAGCAACATGTCCCGTATACGTATTATCCTGTTTTTCTGTGCACTGAAAACGACTTTACGCCTTAAAATTTGAGTTCCATAGTTTAGGCTATAGTTCATTGTGTCTGTACAGGGAAGTCTCATCGTAACTTCGTCTTTCTTATTTGAGACGAAATATCGCACCGTAAAAAAATGTTTGAAAAGATAATTTTTACAACTGCAATATCATTTTTTCTAATGTTATTGCTATTTCGTGTACGTTTTCGTATCATATAACTTTAGATTCTTTACATGCGTATTCCTCTGAAATCTTTGAAATCAATGAAATAGAAAAATTTATATATACAAATTATTGCGAGATATGGAGGAGGGGATTGAGGGGCTGCTGAAAGTATTCAGATGTTTGCAGTCACAAGCGTTTTTTCGTTAATGTTTAGTTGAAAAAGTTGCTATTATCTTTCCATTCTATCTTAAAAGTCAATATTCTGCCTTAAAATGAGACTTGTTAATCCATAGTATCTTCATTCGGGGTTTTATAATTACACGCCAGTGTCATACTCATAGAGGGCGCCCTAGGTCGAGCTTCTTTGTTAATATTCGCCGTGATAAGTATACACCATTCGTTCTGGGAAAAAGGGGTTTTTGTTGTAGTAACGTGTAAATGTTTTTTGTCTAAATGTTTTGTCTAAATTGTAAATGTTTGATGACACTCATGTTACCTACAGAAACACAAATTTCGGTTAGAAATTACCATCATTTGGAATCCTAGAATCCAGCGATATCCTGCCTTCCTGTGTTTTATGGGTCATAGTTTTAAAGGTCCTCTCTATTTGAAGTGTTATATTGTAGATGCCTATTGTTACAGGGTGACCTTTAAAGGGATGGGACAATGCGGTTCTCTTTAGAATAAATAACATGTTTCTTTTTGCCTTCAACGGAACCCATGACTGTATATAGCCTTCGTCAAAATCATATATTACGCCCTTCAGAATAAATATTTTCCCATGGCATATATTTAGCACCTGCACATGCGCAGTAGGTTTCTCAGAATGATTTCAAATATCAAGTAACTTCATTAATGTAAAATAAAAGAGTGTGCAATATTCATCAAGTCCAACTCTCCAGACATTTATTATCACGTTGAATCAATTACTAGTAATTTATATGCTCTAGTTTCTTAATGCTACTAAATATCCTATGTTACTTAATTTATTTGTAATCGAAAAGTATTGTTCATTCCTTAAGTGTAACTTTGAAATAATTTAAAATCAAATTCAATATTCATAGTCTAAATCTATGAATCGTGATGAAGATGTTATAAGGCTGAATTCTCTATATTATCATGTTATTCATCTTTATAGGTAAAGATCAATTTTAAGAAACAGGAAGATGTTCAGATTATATCAAATGTTATTTAACAACTATATGCATGCTTTAATTAAGGCCACGGCGGGTATTTATATATGTATTGCCAATTAGATGCAAAAAGGGTTTATTGGAGACAAGATAAATTTCTCTCATCTTGAAAGGAAATGCAATCAAGAAACAATAAATGTGAAACCGGCTCCTGTGGCTCAGATGTAGAGCACGGGACTGAAGGTTGTGAGTTCAAATCTCAGTAGGGGAGCGGTGAGATTTTCCTTGCCGGCCCCAACCCAGGGTTAGCGCTCTGCAGGCTAAATGGGAATGCTGTACCCACAGCCGTCTATCATTCATAGATGAGCAAGTCTTCTGGAGATTCCTAGGTGTTATGACCCAGCACTAGAGATGATTGCACACCCATGATCTGCATGTTTGTGAGGTAGACACCGGGCCTGGGTAACACCAGGATTAAATAAAAATGACATGAAGTGGGTGTTACCGCCCTGTCACGTCGTCCCAAACCAAAATGGAACTCTGCAGATATAGAAATAATTACTTTGCTTAAAAATTAGAAATGTCAGCATTACCTCCACAAAAAAAACAATGCATTTGATACGATATTTACACAGCGCTTTACCTATAGGCCTACTACCTATATCGTAAGCGCTGTTTGTTTTGACCTCGTATCCTGAATCGCTACACCAGAGGGGAGCAATGTATTTTGGTCCAATCAGGTGAGACCCTGTGCTGGAAGACAAAACGGTTTACCAGCCAAACGAGGAATACACGGGGCCAATGTTGTTCATTTCGTTTTGACGGACAGCTCATCGCACCAGCAACCGTTTGAACAGGCCACAGGCCCAGAGAGAATGGCCCTACACGTGGTTTCTGGGCGGAGCCTGATGCCTGTGGAGTGTTGACCGGCAATTGGTTGGCTGCTAGTCACGCCAGCATTGTTTTTAACAGAGAAGGCCCACCACCTGGTGTTAAAGTGCATCATAAACGGTCAAAGCAGGCAGAGGGAAAATCAGTAGCTTCTTTAGAAGCGCATACTCCTGTATTACAAAGAAGAGGTTGGTGTGCCCCCTATCAGGTTTTGACCAAATATGTATTGTTATATAATACGTACATACATTTACCATAATTAAATGTAACTAGACATTTAATAACAACACATTTGTCATTCATTACTTGCGGGTTTTATCGACAGCTTGGTTATACTGAGACTCATTTAATAGTTCATTCACTCATTAATGGCTACAATAACGACGCCGTTACAATGTTAGCCCAGTTCAACATTAATCCCCTGATCACAACGAATCACCATGGAAAATGGTCATTTCAGTTTATATACATATATATATATGTGTGTGTGTGTGTGTGTATAAACACACACACACACACACACACACACATATATATATATATATATATATATATATATATATATATATATATATATATATATAAACTGTAACTTAGGCACCTAGTCCCCCATAAATTTTCATCAAAACATGTTCAGGACTTTTGCGCATAGCTGCAAACAGACAAACCAAGGGAAGGTTAATCTCGCCACCTGGCGGAGGTTCAGGAAGTTAGTCATAGTTATACTGTTTCTGTAATTGTGTAGGTTGAAACTTTCAATAAGTTATTAAGCAAGAATGTAGATTTTCTTTAGGCCTTCAGCTTATTTACAATCATTGTTGTCATTTTTCCCTCTCTGAACTTTTTTAAATTTTATTTTAATAATACTTTTCCTTTCACACTTTGGCCCATCTTATATATCAGAAATCTTCCAATCTGAGATTTTATTATCTTATGAGTCCTTTTTCGTGTGCGTCTCTAGTCAACTCTTGTGGTACTTATTTCTTTATTTCTACCGGTTAGTCATCAAGTAGGAATTCAAATCCAAGGGACGGAGCTTTGAAAGAAAATTTTTCAAGGAGGGTGTTCAAGGGGGTGAGGACCCCCCGCCCCCACATTTTTCAGCTGCCGCAACCTTTTTTCAAGGGGTTCATTCATATTTATGGAAGCTGCCCCCCCCCTTTCCCGAACTAAGGATTTGGTTTTAAGCCTTCCTGGGCTATACCCCTCAATTTCCTTAATCCTTGACCCCCTCCCTCCCCTCCACCCTATTAATCGGCCCGGGGAGTGTATGTTGTGTATCAAAACCAATATTTCGCCGTTTCGCGATACAACTGTATATCGATAATCTGGCACACCCCTGTTAAACACGCTTGCTTACTATAGTGCTGAACATTTTCAGCGTATTTTCAGATATATTATTGAAGCAAAACGGGCAATATGGATCCCCAAAGTGTACTTTTCAATTTACTTTTACATATTTGGGGCTACATTAAGGTATTTGTCTGCTCATTAGCTGCTTATTAAGAAACATATACAAAAAGTTTTGTGCTAATTTTCTTCTATTAACAGCAGTATTTTTGTCCCGGAAGAGATTCTGCAATTAGTGGCATGTATAGACGTTTAAGCTAGATTTGTTACATTATTATAAGCCAGAGAAAGCTTAGACCGTAAAATAATATATATATATATATATTCATCTGAAATACTATTGTTAATTATACAGAACATTTTTCCTCTATTATTTCAGGTCTGGGCGATGACTCTGGTCGGATACTTGTCGGCATTTCTGCTGTCGTTACCACAGTTGTTCGTTTATCACATAAACTTTGTCACAACACCAGGTCCGTTCCTGAACATGACCGTTTGTGAAAACATTTGGCGTGGCAATATCGTGGGCCGCCGGGCCTATCTCACCTATATCGGTATAGTGGTCGTATATATACCCCTTATCATAATTGTCACTTGTTACGTGCGCATCTTCTTGAAAATTGCCCAGAAGGCCAATGAAGGCCGGAACCGGAAACAGAGCATGAAACCTGGGAAGGTTGTCCTACAGAGCACCCCGTCTTCCTCGCTGCCGAAAGCCAAGGTCAAGACCTTGAAAATGACTTTCGTCATAGTCGCAATGTTTATCATTTGCAGTATGCCGTACCAAGCGCTGGAAATGGTTTATTCCTACGGTGATCACACATCAATGCCTGGCACAGTAGCGGCAGTGCTTGGCGGGATGGCTGTAGCCAACTCAGCCACAAATCCGTACGTTTTCCTGTTGTTTAACGCAAATTGGAAATGTGTGCGCAGGGTGACGCGCATGCGCCGGAATCAATACGATTCTACATACAATAGCAGGACTGAATACGGCGACCTGAGCCGCACGGCGTCCACGTACGCCGGAGACGCGGTCGAACTTAATCCCCGAACGAAAAGTACGCTACGCTACTCGCTAGTGGCTAACTCCGCGAATTACGCCGGCTCAGAGACTAAATGCACCCGTTAAAAGTAAGAGAATTAATGAGGAGTTGTGCTGGGTCGTGAACAGAATGAAGCAACCGTTTTCAGAAAGAAAGGGGACATATATGATATGGTTCTGTGAGGTTTTGTGGAGTGTAAATAACATTTGTACACTGTATTAATGGCTGCAATTTTTAAAACTTGAGGTACTTTCTGTTTCTCAACATTTGCTGTTAAACGGTTGCTTTGACAACATATTTAATATCAGCATATTTTACTCATAACAAGTATGACCTAAAAGCCTTCACCAGTTATAAGTCGATTTAAGATGGTAAAAAGGAATAAGCTATGAACAAATTATAAGCTTGAAACAGAGGGAATACAGAGGTACTGATATATTGGAGGTGTCGTATGGGTTTGCTTTAAGGATTCTTGCCTCGGCCCTCCAGTGCCCTGGATAAATATGAAGAGTTGCGTGGTTCTGAACTTAAGAATGGAGTTAAGCTGGAGAACACATGGGCGTTTACCACGTGATTTTAAGAAACCGAAATGGCTTCTTATGTTGCTGGACAGAAGGGAAAAGATCGAGGAATAAGCCGTTCTCCTGGCACTCTGTACTCACTAATCACCACATATTTTGTTTGTATTTCATTTTGTGCTAAATTAGATCACACAAAAAAAAGGAATTGTTTTACGGACTCTGATAAAAATTATGATTTTATTTATTGAAAATTATAATTTAATGAGACAAAATATATAATTATGCAAGCTTGCAAAGAAAAATAAGATTCACACCAATTTTTGATATGGTGCATAAAATCAACCACAAAATAGATAATTTTCAATAAATTTGCTTTAAGGAATCGAGGGAAAGGGAAAAACTACCAACAAAATAACTGAGGTTCTGGTCCAGTTTTCAATCCACGAAACAATCCACGAAAACAGTATAAGCGACTCCGTAGAATGACTAATATTTTGGGTGGCCTTAGCTGGTGACACTAAGTGGTAGGACAAATTACCATACAGAAGAGCCATTCAACCAGCCAGCCGGCCCTGACACACCTTTCGTTGCAAGGCGGGCGTTGGTCTGTATTGATTTCGTCACTGTTTTAATCCCCTGCTTTATGTACGTCATATTTGTATTGCCCACATAATATAGTCATTGCTTTTAGCCTTCCGTAGCGGTGTTTGATCGGTCTCAGGGTGACATATATTCCATGTATACTGTATTATTTATTGTAGATAGTAAAGCAATATGCTAAATATCAACCATGTTTTACCACTGTACGAAGAAATATAAGTAATACAAATCCTGCAAAAGTGTTTCATATAACATTTTAACAAAAGGCCTAGAGTATACATAATAGGGTCATATTAAAATTTTTTTATTAAAACCTTCCAGGGGCCAAATCTTCTTCTTTATAAAGAAACAACACCCATCATTCGTTTTGTTTTATTTTTTTTCTTGTGAATCGGAATCATCCTCGGTATTATGTTTCTGATTAACGTCAATCAAACAACCCTTGCCCGGAAATAAACAGAAAAGGAGAACAAAAAAGAACACCTTAATGAAGAATGACCTGGACCCAGTCCTTGCGATATCAAAAACTGATATGACAGAAAAATCATCACCAACGCACCTTAAAAGATTTTTTTTCTGCAAATTTTGATAAACCTGAGTCCTGATCCTGTTCAGAATTGTCCAAAAAGGAAATAATACTGCAAAGAAAAAAAGTTAAGAAATTTCTTTTCAAAATGAATACCTTATTTTCTGCTAATGAAGGGTTTGTGGTTATATAATAACCGAGGTTAATGAGGAAATGGAACCATTTTTAGTACATGTGTCTTTGTTCAGACTGCGTGGTAAGCGTGTATTTTCTGCAATTTTTTTTCATTGCACTTCCAAACAAATTTTTATCTTGTTAAGATAAATTTCCTTGACAAGAAAATTTTCTCCTGACAAGAAATCTTCAAGAAAGATATATTATCTTAACAGAACAAATGTTTTTTTGACCAAAAAATCCTCAATCAGTCAACACAAATTATTTTTATGTCATGAGATATATTTTTTTTTATTTGATAGATTCTTGATGCCGCCCCGGCAATGCTTAATGTTTGATCAAAACATCGTACCAGACATCCGAATAAAACAAGATTGCGCGGATTATTTGATTGTGAAATATACATCAGAGAGGGTCGAGGAATCAAGTTCTCTGAAAGCGTAGACACAGACTTGGTGGTATGAAAATGCACCCTTCCGCCAGAGGTCGTTTCTACTCCAAATGAATCTTTCCTGTTTGGGCACTTTGGGTCTGCCGGGATTACTTGTCTCAACTGTCAAACTTTTAATCAAAATTTGTTATATTTCAAGAAAACACCTGTTTACATTCCACACGCGCAGGCTTATAAAATATTAACTCCCATAAAACTCCCATAATAATGTAATTTGCCTTGAAACAATTATCCAGTATACTGGGACAGACTACATTGTCCTCTTCACTCTATTTTTACCTACGCCGCTGGTGTATTTAGAAGCCCCGGTGCATTGTGGGGGCCAGATTATGACTCTAATAATCCCTAAAAAGCAGAATCGTACTCTAGTGAGTCTGATTCTGTGCAGTGTGATGATAGCAGAGGTAATATCATTTCTAGTCATTCAATACGCCAACAGCGCCTCATCAGCTAAAAGCTATGAATCTGGATTTACCCTACGGGTGAAAAATCTTCCACAGATTTCCAGCACTCATGATGTACGAATACAAATGGTTGGATTTCGAACAGCATGAATAACATTTTAGTACCCACACTGCTTTCCCCAATCCCCGGTCCTATTATTACATCAATTTCTGTATTTTTAACTAGCCGTGTATGAGGGATTTTTCCCGGATGGAAAGTTTAGATATCTCTTCTAAAAGAACTGCGTCAATGTGTGTTGAAGGTTTTAGACAACGTTGATTTGCGGAGTGGTATCGCTGGCAGTGCTTTACATGTAATTGCAATGTTAAGAGGTAAAATACCTGTTTTTAATAGAACAGTATTTGGGTAGGGTTTGTGTAACAGTGTGGTGTATTATAAGGTAGACAGAGACAGGTGTTTGATATATTTTTTTTACTATGTATTGTTATATGTTTAGCTTGCTGCTATTTTTACCTGCGTTGACCCCCGCATAAGAGATTCAAATATCTTATACAAAAAAGTTAAGCTTCACATTTAAAAATTTGGTAATCATATTTTCATACCTTTTTGTTACACAGAGTGTATTTAATGGTTTCTTCAGTTTACGGCAAGTGGTTACTTTAACTGAGCTTACAAGGGTGCGATACCACTATAAGAGATAACATTGTTTTTTTAAATACTACGATTTAGATAGCTGCGAAAGCCAAAAACTATTTATTATACATTATCCTATACGATGTGTGTATTTCATAGGATAGGACAGATGAGTACACCATAAAGGCGGTTTGATTCTGACGTTATTTTACATGCGTAAAAATGATATAAAAACAGTAGAGTTTGTGAATCAGTTTAAGTATAATGTACACTTAAATAATGCGAGTCTCAAATTAATTTGAACCATGAAAGGATTCATCTCTGGATAACGAATATATCTATTATTTATAATACGTCGGGCATAGATATCATGTATTTATAAAATAGTCGTGGTTATGTTTCTTCCCAGGAACGTAAATTGTTTTATTGTGTATTGAATAAAATGTGTCTGGTCAAATACTATTACGTCTCCTTGTTTATTTTGTAAACTTGTGTGTACCCAAACATGCTGGTTTTTTTTCTTTATGTGTTTAGGTGTGTTCAATGACTTTCCTTCATACAAATATTAATTTCAGTCTTTGGATCTATATCCATACAATTTTATTTTTTCCTAAGTGAGTACACTGAAAAAGTCGAGAAGATTAAAATGACGTGAAAAAGAAGAAAAAGAAGAAAAGTTAAACAAAAGATGAAAAAAAAGATGAAAGAGAAAAGGATAGAAGGATAGAGGACAGTAACACTTCGAAATAAAACGACTATCAAAAGCCAACCTGTCAGGTTGCTTTAAACATGCTTATAAAAAATGCTTATATTAAAACCATCTTGAAAGGCAGTGGCGTCAATTATCTTCTTCCAGGAAGGGGGGTGGGAGGATAATAACTCGCAGAGACACACACTCCCACACATACATATATATATATATATATATATATATATATATATATATATATATGTGTGTGTGTGTGTGTGTGTGTGTGTGTGTGTATACTTTTTAGCGTCTGTATGACACGATTTAAAAGAATATACTTAATCCCATTTCAAATTTATAAAAATTAAGTATGAGGTTTTAAAAATAAGGTGGATATTTACCTCTCCCCTCCTCCTATATTAATGCCCATATTTAAAGGTATTGAGAATATGTAAGATTTTGGCTCTAAAATGAACTTTAAAGTAGTTTAAAAAGTCATATTGGTCGAGATATATGATCTTTAATCCGTTTGGTCTTCAGATGTATATGAAGAAAACCTATGGCTTCTCTATCGTTTCCAACGGATGACCCTATTTGTTACCCGGCGCCGGATGTCTACAGCATTTATAGGGCCCCCAAGGCTATAACACCGAAGGTTAGAGTGGTCATTGACTCGGTGCTGGAGATATAAGATACTCAGCTTTATCAGGCTATAGTGGAAGACCATTGGTAACAAACCCACGATCGCTCTTGTCTTAGCAGACACAATATGAAAGAAAGCCACTATCTGAGACAAAATGGTGCGAGATAAAAAAAGAAGGTAAGTTTTAACATGCAGTGCAGATCGAATCAAGATCTTAAAATTTGCTGACGTTGCCAAAAAGGCATGATATTTTATTCTTTATCGTGAGATACAAGAGGAGATATATAACTAGAAAACCATATGATTTATTTGCTTAACACTGGCGCCACTTGCCACTTATGCAAGTGCTAGATGTGCTCTAAGCTATGCGATGTGAGGGTTAACTGAGGTCATGTAGGGGAGGCGCAATTTAAACGGTACACGTGACTATGTCACAGACGTGGGAGTACACGGACTCAACTTGGATTATTACGATGCCAGGAATAAGAAATACATATTATATTGGCAGGAGCTCTTGTACGTGAAATGGCACTTTCCGTGCTATTTCTCAATAAACGGATCGACAGTGGAGCCATTCAGGCTTAGCTATTCATGATGCTTAACATGGTATCTTCAAATTGGTGCGCGATAAAAACGGCACAGATGTTCTATTTTACCGGGTAATTCTTTATTTACTATCCATTGGGCTAATGGCCAATCTTTTTCTGATAAGGGAAGATCGTGCTACACACTATAAACACTTTGCAATATTTATAAATATCAGCATGTTATTCATGAAATCATTTACCTGCAAGTTTATCTCTTATGTTCCTGCATAAATTTAAATCACTGAAAAATTAGCCTTTTCACAGTCCTATGTGTATGTGTGTATGTGGGTATGGGGGGTGGGGGGGTGATGGGGGGTGAGGATGTAACTCAATGCCATGTAGCAGTGATTAAATCGGCTCACCATCATATGCCAGCTTATCTCTTCCCAAAGTTTCCTGACAAAATAATGACATTTCAGTATAAACTCAGAGATATGTTCACTCCTAATATATTAAAGACATGTTATGAATAATGGATTATATAAGCCAATACATGGAAATGTTAAATTCGAAAGGGCTGCATTATGAAACACGCATTTTCTTCTAAAAGCTGATAAGAAGATTAACTACTTATCTTATTGTAGCCTGGATGATTGTATTCGTAATGAATTTAGGAACATCATACTAACAAGGGATAAATACATTGGTCTGGATTAACCATTATGCTTTTTCATAATAACTTTAAAGACTCCTATTAAGATTGGTCAAATAAAAGTCAATAGTCGGGTAATACTGTTTGAAATATGGTATCAGAAAATAACAACTCATGAGAATAGACGTTTCTTTAACGCAATCTTAATAAATATCAAATGTTGTGATTTTAAAGGCGCTTAACAGGAATGTCAGCAGGAGAGTAGCAGAACCAACTCATCATTTCACTAACTTATTTCAGCAAGAAATTGATTGATAAGATATACAGTTTGTTTTATGGTACTCGTTTAAATGGTCAAAGGCCCACCGGAAAAATATCATCTGTCTTGTCTTCAAGACGAAAATTCACTTAAGACAGCTACTTATTTCTAATACAGGAAACACAAAGAAATCAGTGTATGCAGTCTTTATACAAGTAAATCTTCTGTTATCCTATTACCCCGTTTGGTTCTTTTTCTTATCTAAATCACAAGCAAGACAAATAAAACTGCTTTAACATTACTAACAGTTTTTTCTTCTTTTCTAACTGTTCATCATATCCCTAATGATAGACCATTTAACGTCACCTCTGCTCTTAGGTCCACTGCGTTCGTGTTGTTTTCAGAATGGTTTCTCAAAACTTGTCTCAATTTCCGTATGAAAATTATATTTTGTATATGGTTAAATATGGGTTTAAGTTGTCATTGGAGTATTAACCAGTGTTACAGGTGTACAGATGAACCAATTTGCTCGTAAAGGGCTGTTTGGCTGAAACATGATGTATTCCCCTATCTAATTCCGGAAAATTGAATCCTGCAGTTGAGGTATTCATGAAGGTTTCTTCAATGGTTTATTTAATACAAACTTTCTTTTGTCAATTATTTTCGCGGAGAACAATGTAGCAATTTTATCTCGACGCAACTAGATTACACCGTTACGTGTTTTGTAATCATTTTATGGCGGTCGAGATAATAACTCGCCATTGAATCACTGAGAAAAGAAAACAGAATGAATTGTCGTGTTTAACAACCTAACATCCTTTTAAGTAAAACCGACATTCGCGCGCAGAAACCCTTAATGAGCTTCATCTATTCTTGTTGAGACCACGTTATAGATTTTGGAGAAGTTGTTGTATTTTGTGAAAATATACATTGAATATCCAGAGCCGCAAAGTCAGTGAAGCTTCATTTTCAAAACATTATTTGAGCCTGTAATATTAGTTTTACCTAAAACCAAGGCTTATGAAGACAGTAGAATCAAAAAACCGTGTTGATTAACGGCGTTAAAGTTATATTCACAAAAAGAAGGAATAAATAAAATAGGTTATATTTATTTAAGCGTCGTGCTGCTCTTTTTTCCCCTGTATACACACATACATATGGAACATGTAAATATTTAGACATATGTAACTCATATTTATATATAAAGAGAAGTAATTATTTAAGTTAAACTTTAATTTAGTATTTTTGTGAGTTTTTTAGTGAGTGATCATGGTTTAATTTTCTAGCACTGGTCAAACAATTACTGACCCTTGTCTTAGGACACAGGCACTGGTCATACATTGTATAAAATTGTGCCACTGGAACTCTTGTTCCTCAGCATCTATTTTCCCCGGCATACTTGGGTTTCCCAGTACCTATGTTCCCGGGGATACCTGTTTTCCCCGGTACCTGTGTTCTCCGGTATACTTGTGTTCCCCGGTACCTGTTTTCTCTGGTATACCTGTGTTCCCCGCTACCTATATTTCCCGGTATACCTGTGTTCCCCGTCACCTTTGTTCCCAGGTATAATCTGTGTTCCCCAGTACCTATATCCCCAGGAATACCTTTGTTCCCCGGTACCTATGTTCCTCGGTATTAAAGTGTTCCCTGGTACCTATGTTCCCTGGTAAACCTATGTTCCTCGGTACCTTTGTTCCCCGGTATACCTGTTTCCCCGGTATACCTGTGTTCCCAGGTATACCTGTGTTCCTCGGAACCTATCTTCCCCGGTATACCTCTGTTCCCCTGTATACCTGTGGTCCCCGGTACCTGTGTTCTCCGGTATACCTGTGTTCCCAGGTACCTGAGTTGGCCGGTATCCTTGTGTTCCCCGGTACCTGTGTTCCCCGGTACCTATGTTCCCCAGGATAACTGTGTTCCCCGGTACCTATCTTCCCCGGTATACATGATTCCCTGGTTCCTATGTTCTCCGGTATACCTGTGTTCCCCGGTACCTGTGTTCTCCGATATACCTGTGTTCCCCGGTACCTGTGTTCTGCGGTATACTTGTGTTCCCCGGTACCTGTGTTCCCCTGTACCTGTGTTCCCCTATATACCTGTGTTCCCCGGTACCTGTGTTCTCCGGTATACCTGTGTTCCCCGGTACCTATCTTCCCCTGTATACCTGTGTTCCCCAGTACCTATATCCCTAGGAATACCTTTGTTCCCCGGTACCTATGTTCCTCGGTATTAAAGTGTTCCCTGGTACCTATGTTCCCTGGTAAAC
The DNA here is from genome assembly GCA_026874595.1 of Sipunculus nudus. NCBI lineage: Eukaryota > Metazoa > Annelida > Sipuncula > Golfingiida > Sipunculidae > Sipunculus > Sipunculus nudus. The sequence goes on from CM049313.1 coordinate 62,234,771, forward strand.
CTGTGTTCCTCGGTACCTTTTTCCCCCGGTATACCTGTTTTCCCAGGTATACCTGTGTTCCCCAGGATAACTGTGTTCCCCGGTACCTATCTTCCCCGGTATACATGATTCCCTGGTTCCTATGTTCTCCGGTATACCTGTGTTCCCCAGTACCTGTGTTCTCCGATATACCTGTGTTCCCCGGGACCTGTGTTCTGCGGTATACTTGTGGTCCCCCTTACCTGTGTTCTCCGGTATACCTGTGATCCCCGTTACCTGTGTTCACAGGTACCTGTGTTCTCCGGTATACCTGTGTTCCCCGGTACCTATCTTCCCCTGTATACCTGTGTTCCCCAGTTCCTATATCCCCAGGAATACCTTTGTTCCCCGGTACCTATGTTCCTCGGTATTAAAGTGTTCCCTGGTACCTATGTTCCCTGGTAAACCTGTGTTCCTCGGTACCTTTTTCCCCCGGTATACCTGTTTTCCCAGGTATACCTGTGTTCCCAGGTATACTTGTGTTCCTCGGTACCTATCTTCCCCGGTATACCTCTGTTCCCCTGTACACCTGTGGTCCCCGTTACCTGTGTTCTCCGGTATACCTGTGATCCCCGTTACCTGTGTTCACAGGTACCTGTGTTCTCCGGTATACCTGTGTTCCCCCGTTACCTGTGTTCCCCTTTATTCCTGTTTTCCCTGGTACCTATGTTACCCTGTATACCTGTTTTCCATGGTACCTATGGTCCCCTGTATACCTATTTTCCCCGAGTACCTATGTTCCCTGGTTTACCTTTGTTCCCCGGTACCTATGTTTACAGGTATATCTGTGTTCCCTGATGTACCTGTGTTTCCCAGTTACTGTGTTCCCGGGTATACCTGATTTCCCCGGTATATCGTTTTCTTGGTACC
>CM049313.1:62238158-62248158 GCA_026874595.1 Sipunculus nudus
GGCCGGGGTTGTACCAAATGTATCCACAATACCTGTCCATACTCTGACACTGGTCATGCCTTTATGTTGTTACGCTCTATGCTTCCTGGGCAAGGGAATTACTCCGTACTTAAAATCGGCGCAAAACCTCAAATGACTTATGTCTAAAGTCTGTTGTGAGCAATATCATATGTATCCCAAACATATGTCGGATTATTTACTGGCTTGCCCTGGGCTGACCCGCTTACCTCGGTTGACCTGCCGCTGTGTGCCAGGTTTATTTATTGCGGATTAGCGAAGCATGAACAGTCGTGCGGGCGTGAACAGACTGGATTAATTATGCATTGGATTGTTATCAACGTATGGCTATATAATTCCTCCGAGGAGGCATTACTGGCGCCGTGATCCAAGCGACCACTCCGCGGGGTACTCGTGTTACGATCCGCACAGAGCCTCCACAAGGTTTGAGGAGCAGAGTGTTATCTGACGCTGTCTCCAGCTAAATCGGAGGAAAATTACTTAAATCCACCACAACGGGTGTCCTCCGTTTTTAACATTTCCACAGACTTTTTTATGTGATACACTGGCGATACGTTACAGTTTAAGAGGCAACTCCACTAACAAGATATATTCGTGAGGAGAAAAACAGAACAGTGTTTGTATATTGCTGGCGCCGTTCTGCAAACGTTGCCTGATGTTTAACAAAGGAGTTTTTATATAAATGAAGGATTCACTTTAAAAGACTTTAAAGTTCTATGAATTCAGCATCCGGAAGATTGTAATCTTAAATATGGCTTCATTCGCTCTCTCTTACAACAACATGCTTCGTCAGGATGTCAAACATACGCATTTCGGCTCCCCCGTCCACTTGAAATACCGAGATACGGGAGATCTTCCAGGTCTCGTAGAGCTCCGCAGGATACGAGAGTCACGTGACCTGCGTGAACGCATACTTTGTCGTCATCACATCTGGGAGAAATCTGTACTTCCGGAAGCTCCAGCGTTCCGGTTTTTACGTAACAGTGATCTGGACGGAGTTGTTGAGCGAATTCGACGGCCGACGGTTGCAAGTAAAGGCATCTCACACACCAGCGACCGGAAGTGCATCAGAGAACATAAAGCCCACCAACCAAACAGGCTGCTTACACCACGCGACCAAGAGATCCTTGTATTGCGTCTTAACCAGCCTACCCATAATTCCAAAATACGGGCTGAGAGGAATCCTTATGTGATCATCAACAAGCTTAATAAACCTTTCTCCCCGGGTCCTAACTACGCAGGTTCCGCCTCCTACCGCTAGGGGGATCAGTGAGCCACCAACATCAAGGTTTGTGTACTCCTGTAACAAGCGCTTTCTTCAAATGCAAGTCCACGGACCTTAATAAACATCTGTGAGTGTAACGAGTTCAGGGCCGCTTACCTGAAGAATGATTATCAGCTGGTGTTATTTTAAAGTCAGTTTGACATGGCCAGGGTTTTCACCGCCGAGGTCTTTTAAAATCATGTCTGCTGACAAGGATAACACACGGTATGGTAAATGTAACATATATTCTTTTAATATTTAAGAAAATGATTTGACATGCAACCACATCAGTATTATTATAACATCACAGTATTATTTATAACATTTTGAATTAAATTTTTATTGACTTTGAATAGCTGTGTTGTTATCTTAAGTACATGCACAAATATGGTACTATGGAACAAAGAGCTTCATATTCTAGAATCAATGAGTATTGTCAACAAGGAAATGATACAAGCATTTAGACAATTCGGAGTATCGTCAGATATTTCAATCGGGATTTCAAGTAGCAATATGGGTAGTGTGCACTTTTTCTGGTATTTTATCTGGTTATATGATAGTTGTATCTGCCAAAATAGTTTTGTAGATACTATGTTTTCACGCGGGTTCCGCAGCCACCGCGTTCGTCTACGAAGAACTCCTCTGAGACCCCTGGGCTGATCATTCTGAAACTTATCATAATTATTGGGTAACATGTGAACTCTTGCATATCAAAATTGGTGGCGCCACCTGCAATCTTTTTTCGTAGTGTCACTCTTTTTCTAGTGATAATAGCTCATATTTCAGGAGTGGTTCAATGTATTAGGCTGAAATTGTGCATGTACATAGATCTTGGATATCTCCATATTGTACTTAAGACTGGTCGCGCCGTCTGCATTACGTGGCGTCGACCCGTACGTTTGCTTTGGATGAAAATCACTCATATCTCAGGAGTGGCTCAATGTATCGGCTCTAAATGTGGCATGCCCATCCATTTTGGATAACTTTGTCGTACACATGAAAGGTGGCGCCACCCATAGTGATATACTTGCAGAAAACATTCACGCAATTGACGAATGATTTGACGAGTCCGCCTGCATGTCAATAGATCTTTAATACCTTAATCTCATACATATACATGGTGGTGCCACCTGCAATAGTTTTGAGTTGCGTTCATCCATAAATCGGTTTTGGTAAAGGACTGGATATATTTATCAGCCTGAAATGTTGCATGTTTATCCGTCTTGGATTGCTTTGTCGTTGACCACACATGTGGCGCTACCTTCCGTCCGGTTATCGTAAAATACATTGATGACCTGTCCTCAGGGGTGGTTTCACATGTCGGCCTGAAATTTTTCATGTTCATCCAACTTGGGTAGATTTCTTGTACACAAGACTGGTGGTGAAAAATACAATCATTTAAGGTATTTAACTCAGGAGTGGTCTGATATATCCGCCTAAAAGTTCGCACGTCCATAGATCACATCACACAGAACCTACTAGTATCTGATTAAGCAAAAAAAAAGGTACGACACGATGTTCTATGCACCAATGCAATAGTACATATTGTCGGCTGGAATTTGTCATCTAGCACCTTTCCTTTTATGTAGCTACAGCGTCCATGCTGATTTTCGCTGCGTTTTCATTAGCCAATCAGCATTCTTGTCTTATTTGACAATGTCGGTTTGGTTGCACGAAAATCACCCAGTAACAAATCCCTCACGGTAGCTCGATCTCCGCTATTAAACAGTAACTAGCAAATACCCATGCTACGCACGGTTTGGGACGAATACGACAATCCGTACGGTGGTATCGGAAATCCACAGAATATCCGGCGATACGGAAAATCACACAAATTGCGTTACGCTATTTATATACAGATTCATTATATGTATGGTGTTGTGGATAAATATATTTCTTTACATTTTTTACATTTAAGAAAACCCCAGATAGGGCCCCCGGAGTAAAACCCTGTCCCGCCATCACACACTCTATGGCCTTTGTGTTACCAGGCCCGAAGACACAAAGAAAAGAGGCGCCGCGGGGGATCAAATATTAGAATTATTAATTATGCACGCAATACGCAAATATTGCAAATAAAATTGGGTGGAATCTCTTCGGACAATCCCGGAGCATATGTATGTACAAAATCACGGCAATCCGTACGGCGGTATCAGAGGAGATACGGAAAATTACAAAAATCGCCTTACGCTATTAATATATAGACTAGCAATTACCCGTGCTACGCACGGTTCTGGGCGAGCATTTAGTTCTGATGTCAAATAGTCTGTCATAGTTTCATGTCTTGGGTGTACAATGTTACTGTCTCTTTGAATCCGACATTTGGTATAAGTGTTCTGTCTCTGAGTTAACCTTGTGTCGGAGTCTGAATGACCTGGACGAATACGTTCTTGTCCGAATGGTGGAATGTCTTCGGACAAACCCAGAGCATATGTATGTCAAAAATCACGGCAAACCGTAGTGTCAGAGGAGACATGTAAATTCACACAAATCGTGTTACGCTATTAATATATAGATCCATTATATGCATGGTGTTTTGCATAAAACTCTAATTGAAGCCGAGAGGTTGGCAGGAGAATTTTCGAAGAATTTGATATGTTTAATAAAATCATTTTATATGAAAATATATATTATGCTGAACATCGCCATTTAAAGTTGCCCTCCGCGCCCGTGAATCCGCCAGTAAAGGAACCTGTTATCTTGCATGGTAGTACAGTACAGCGCTGAGACGTGATCTCGATAATTGCATTACGGTTATTAGCACAAAAACTGAGCACTCACATGGTCGGGCAATCCCGCTGCGCAACAGTTCGTGGTAGCATTATATTATGTGGTACATTTAATGGCTGTATATATTTTTAAATATCACGCACTCCTTTCTGTTTGAAAGCTGAGCCAATGTTTTCCAGTGAGACAGTCACTGCGTTCAGGCAGTGTGTTAAACCCGGATCCCACTCCGGATCCCGGAACCCAAGAAAAATTTGTAATTCTTAAACTCTCATGGTAATTTGTCCAGATATTTTAGCATAATCGTATCTAAAGACATATTTTATATTATGTTTGGTTAAAACATAAAAAAATAGTCTGTTTTGCAACTAAATTTGATAAAAAAAAAACACGGACCCTGGGGCACGGACCTCACGGATTACACGGACCCCGTTTTCTCGTTGTTTTACCATTTCTTTAGTACATACATGTATTTGACATCACGTTTAGCCATGACACATTTGTGATTTATTATTGTGTTTGTATCTGTATTTTTACATTTCTGTCTCAGTTTTTATTCATAATTTTATATTTGCTATTTATTTCATTTGTGTAGCGTTTTAAAAAGTATTATAATTTAAAACATTTACAAAATCGTTATTTTGGAACCTGTAGTTGCTTGAAATGCAAGTAATCAACAATTCCTTGCGGTATTTATATTATTGCCAACTTTATAATTGCATGGTTGTTATGAACGGAGCACGAAACCTGTTGTTATGTGGGAGTGCTCTGATATATCAGTCTCAGGTCCGCTCAACTGTTAGTGCACTTCAAATTAAATCTCCCCCACTGTGTCCGCACTATTATATTTTCATTTAAAATAAATATTATATTTAGTGTGTGACATGAGTGCTATTTTTGTCCTTTTTAGTCATAAATAAAAATATTAGCGGTGGTTACTGGGGTCCGTCAAAATTTAACAGTCGGCAAATTCAAGTAAATGAGGTCCGTCTTCATCGAAATATTTTTGTAATTATAAATCTTTCAGTGAATCGGTCATTTAACATTTAGGGACTTTGCTCTGTCCTTACATCATCAGTAGTGGTGTTTTTATCGGTATAAATAATGGAAAATGAGGAAATATGTTTATTGGGTCCGGGGACCGTGGGGTTCGGGTTTTACACACTACCCTGCATTCACTACCGCTCGGAAAATTTTCATTCTTTGAAAGATCCCCCTTTTGAGCATTTTCCTCACGCGAGATCTCGTTGTGCACAATAGACCTTTTCGCTGCGCGGAGGTTGCCTTTTGAGAAGGGATAACCAATGGGGATTATTTCGGGCCGGTCACCGCAAATTTAAGAAAAGCCCAGATAGGGCCCCCGGAGAAAAATTCTGTCCCGCCATCAAACACTCTGTGGCCATTGTGTTACCAGGCTCGAAGACACAAAGAAAAGAGGAGCAAGTATTAAAATTATTAATTATGCAGGTAATACGCAAATATTGCAAATAAAAGGGGGCGGAATCTCTTCGGACAAACCCAGAGCATATGTATGTCGAAAATCACGGCAATCCGTACGGCGGTATCAGAGGAGGTACGGAAAATCACAAAAATCGCCTTACGCTATTAATATATATAGATTATGTCACCCCCTTGGTTTTAGAGCGTGCGTTTACGGAGATCGCTATTTGATCACTTAAACAATCAACAAAATTAATAAGGCTTTCACAACTTCCGCGGCACTTTTAACCAATGTAGAGGGCTAATGTGGGAAATTAAATGTCATTAGAATTCAAAGCGACTTAAACATAATCCCTTTATTCTACAAAAATAGTTTTTTATTACCTGGTCCATGTCATTGAAACTACAATTTTGGGTCACATTTTGTATATGTAATCACTAAACCTTTAGTGCTTAATGAATTGTTAAAACAACCCTAAGATCATGAGAGTTATGTGTTACATTAAGAACGACAAGCAAGGACAGATCAAGGGGGTTTACGGGATTGACCCCACTTTACTGGGAGTTTTCTAACCCCTTGTTCCTAGGGCATTGTTGGATATTGGTTCCTTTCATTTTGTTATTATAAAACACCTCCAATGTAAAAATCACCGCTCCTGAGGAGTAACCTCGGAAAGACAAGTTTTCCATGAACAATTGGCACCCGTATTTGAAACAATTATTTTTAAATTCACTGACGCTTAAGTAGTTCCGTACAGACAGACAAATTTAATACGGTTCTTCTGAAGGCAGACTTATTTTCAAGCACATTAAATTGCAGTGTGACAAGGATGCCCAATCCCTTCACCAAGCACTAGTTGTTTGGGAGATTAGTCGTAACATAACTGCTGAGGAAAATAGTTAAGTAATACGGGTTACACACACACATATATATATATATATATATATATATATATATATATATATATATATATATATATATATATAAATGGATAATCCAAACAAAAAAATCTTGAAAAAGTTGGTCTGTTTTATCGGCATGCAGCATAATTGTTACAAGTCATTTGTGGAAGTCATTGAGAATTCAACTAACAAATCTTCGGATCGTAAAGTATTTTCAGTAATTAACATTCGGAATTAACATGATAGTTAAAAATAGTTAAAAATACGGATTTTAAATTCGCCGATCCCGTAAAGCTTTCATTCCATTCTGAAATATATCCTCTGATATTATTGATCGTTTACATCAAATTATTACTGTTTTCATACGTACAAGTACACACTCAGTTGCATCCAGACGTTCAAAATCATTTGCAGTATAACCTGTTTAAAAAAGATTGTTTTCTGTATCCCCATTCTAAACTTTTAACACCTTTCTCAGGAAACATCCTTTGGTGTATGTGTATATATGTATGAGTGTACAATCAACACATGGTATTGTGTTGGACGTTTTACCAAGTTTCCTAAAAACAACAACAACAATCTGGAAAGCGCATACATGTGGTCAAAAATAAGACCTGATTCCAACAACATGATTTATTGAACACAACAGCCTTCTGTGGCCGCTTTGGCACCGACTGACCCTTGGGAATAACCGGAAGTAGACGACGAGGTTGACGACAGTTTTGTTTGGCGCTTAGAGAAGACCGGAAGATCTTCTTCAACAGAGGAGGTAGAGAATGTCGTCGATTTTTTTGTGTCCGATGACGTCACTGTTTCTTCTGTTTCCGATCCGATCCTGCTCTCCATCCACGGCGCTCTGGCTGGATGATGAGATTTGGGTTTTCTAGCGTCATGAAGCACCTTACCTGTAAAACAATACCATAACACACACACATATATACATATATATGTGTGTGTGTGTGGGTGGGTGTATATGTGTGTGTGTAAAACTGTATATAGACACATGTATATTTGTAACATGTATTCATAAGTCACTTATATATTTTCTTTGTCTGTCTGGGTCGACTGTGAGGCAAAACAGAGTTGAATAAATATGGGAAGGAATCTGAAATTAAAGAAAAAATAGCTCTTGCGGGGATATGCACTCTCTGACAGCTAACCAGATTATGATAGGCAAACTCATGACTGAGGAAATAGATGTTCCCTCACCTTTTAATTTTATAAATGTATGGGGATGCATGTTTATAAATATGTAGAGATACAACACTGGCGTATCATTCAATCTGTTCGTTTGTCTCCAAGCAAGCACTAGTCACTTGTACTGACATCTGGTTCCGAGTCCGCTACGAATACTTAGCACTGAGTCAACGAGGCGGCGGGACAAGGATCTATTCTGATACCGTTAAAATTTGTAAGAATTTGAAAAAAAAAATATTAACGTTGGTGACAGGTTATGCTATGATTACTATCAGCCTTACAATAAACACCAGCTGGTGATAGTATATGCTTTGTTTACTATCAACCAAATAAAAAGACTAGCTGGCGCACCTGCTTAGCTAGCGGTGTCTTTTGTATGTACAGTCACGCTCGTGTCCGGATGTTGAGGTCCTAGGGTAGCATGCATCATACATTTCCATGGATTTGCTTCGGGAACAAAGGACGGCTTAACACTGTCAGGTCTTACACCATATATAACTGATAATTTGAAAAAAATACGCTGATGTGAGCTCAGAGGATTATATAACATAAACTGACAGAACGCGCATGCGCGGAACCTTTCAGAATAAGGACAAAAACAGAAAAGGCCATAGGTTCATAAAAAAACTCCCTTAAATATAGAAATATGAGTAATCTTGTGTGATCTTATGCCAAAATAAGCTTTAAAATAAGGATAAAAATGTAATTCAGAATCAAAAATGGAACTTCGGGAGTTCGCTGCTCATGCAGCAGTCATATAAATAACAGTCGTCCCAGGTCTCCCTTCTTTAATCCGCTGCTGTGTATAGGAAGGTTATTTGGATTCAACCACCAGGGTGGGCAAAGAAGAAATAATTGTAATTAAACCAATAAGAGCGTGGTATCGCATTGCTTATCCAGCTCTAAATTTTAAACATGTTCTTGCTATGCAAAGCAGCGGTAACAAGAAAGGAGATCTTGGACGACTGCAGTGTATAACCGCGTAGCGAGGAACGTACTCGGGGAGTAGTATCGTTTATCAAAAAAGGCAAACACGGTGAAAGTAAGTGTCCGACATCAAACAGTTCTCATATTAAACATGATGATCATAGACTATGTACCCCTGGTATCTGTTGTCTTTTTGGCCTTCAATATACGTTTGGCCGCGTATTTCTTACGTTCCCGAGGCAGCGGAAATCTTGCGCTTCTAAAGAAGCAACTGCTTACGATATAGGGAGTAGGCCTATAGTTAAACTTAAAGCGCTGTGTAAAGAGCGTACGTATTTCTGAGAGCAGCGTCGCTGGAGCCAAGGTTGCTGACTTGAGGCGTCGGATGTATTTATCTACACTGTTATAAACTGACTGTAAAATTACAGTTAAAATAACTGGCAACTGGGGTGCCAGTTATTTTAACTGTAAAATTGCGGCGGACCGTAAATTGCATTTAACTGTAAAGTTGCGTGAATTTAACTGTAAACTTACGACTACCGTGATTTGCATGTAATTGTAAAGTTGCATGAATTTAACTGTGAACTTACAACCTACCGTGATTTGCATTTAACTGTAATTTCAAGGGCTTTTAACTGGTAAATTAAGCAAACCCCTGATTAGCTTCGACCGCGATTTTATATAATTTATTGACTTCTAAAATTGTGTATGGTTTGATGTGTGATTACTGTGATGCCCATACATTTGTAGCTGTTATCACTTCTTTAATATTTGTTTAGTTTTATTTTACATGCTTTTGCTGTGAAAAAAAAAAGAACTGACTGAAATGTTAGGTACATAATGAATCATAATGAATAATTGTTAGCATTGTCATTATGTTATGGGACAGACTGTAAATGAAGTATGGGCAGTATATTTTACCCATACAATACATTTACAATTCTCAAGGCCTGAAAAGGGGAACGAGGCTAAAAATGATGATGGGAGTATAAATATTGCTTTACTTTGACAGGAATATAAACTAATGAATCTCGGGTAATAAGAAGTAAACATGAACAAATAGAAACATTGACATTGCTTTTATTATTTTAAGGTATATCTTGAGAGAGAAACATTGATCTGCATACATATGTTTACATTCAACCATATTCACGTGCAAAGCGTAATTATGTATATATATATATATATATATATATATATATATATATATATATATATATTTCAGGAAAACTTTGTTGCCATAACACAATGATTAACACACAATAAACACAATGAGTTTATCCTTTAACCTGTAACCGACCCATATATAATATAGTGCGACTCAATACCTTCTGTGTTATCTGTTCAACCAGATTACAAACAAGTGGCTTTTGATGTTCTGCTGGATACATGTACAGGTTCATATGCTAGAGTCCATCAAATACTATATATTAACATTGTAGTTCGGATAGTTTTAAACTTTACATATCCCATTCACTTCTGAAGTCTCCCATATAAGTCCCAATCAGGCTGTTGGTAAAGTCT